>VXBH01004946.1:41401-103766 GCA_013400035.1 Rynchops niger
TTCGGGTGCCCCCCCCCCCCCGCCCCCAGCCTACTTCCTGGCGAGGTGGTGTGAGGAGCAGAAAAGGCCTTGATGCTGTGTGAGCACTGCTTAGCAATGGCTAAAACTTTGGTGCATTTTCACACTGTTTTCATCACAAATCCAAAACATGGTACCATACAAGCTGCCATGAAGGAAATTAACTCTATCTCAGTCAAAACCAGTACAATAATATCCTTAATATCTCAGATAACACCCTGCCATGCTTCATGCATCCCCAACATTTAACATTGGACAGAAAAGGAGATGTACAAATTGCTTAATCCAGAACTCCAGGTGTATGTTTTTTGGAAAGGGACAAAACTGATTCTGTCCTGGCAGGGCTCTGTGCATGTATAAGGTAATTCCTCCTTGCCTTTTGGTATACTGGTCTATACAAAAAGTACATAGTACACTTACAAGAACATGATTCTGAAACAGGAAAAAAGACTAAGTCTTTCAAAAAATGTTGATACTTAAAGGCAGAAGAGAGAAGTGTGGTCTACATGAATACATCATTGCGTCACTGAGTCTCATTGTAGTGGAACTAAAAATCTAGATTACAGATCACAGAATGGTAGGGGTTGGGAGGGACCTCTGGAAATCATCTAGTCCAACCTCCCCCGCTAAAACAGGTTCACCTAGAGCAGGTTGCACAGGAACATGTCCAGCTGGGTTTTGAATATCTCCAGAGAAGGAGACTCCACAACCTCTCTGGACAGCCTGTTCCAGTGCTTTGGCACACTCAGAATAAAGAAGCTTTTCCTCATGTTCAGATGGAACTTCCTGTGTTCCAGCTTGTGTCCATTGCCCCTTGTACTGTCACTGGGAACCACTGAAAAGAGTCTGTACCCGTCCTCTTGACATCCGCCCTTTAGATACTTATAAGCGTTATAAGATCCCCTTTCAGTGTTCTCTTCTCCAGGCTAAACAGACCCAGGTCTTTCAGCCTTTCCTCATAAGAGAGGTGATTCCCTTGATCATCTTTGTAGCCCTCCTCTGGACTCTGTCCAGTAGTTCCATGTCTTTTTTGAAGTGGGGAGCCCACAACTGGATGCAGTACTCCAGATGTGGCCTCACTAGGGCAGAGTAGAGGGGGAGGATAAACTCCCTCAGCCTGCTGGCCAAACTCTTTTTAACACACCCTGAGAGACAATTGACCTTCTTGGCCACAAGGGCACATTGCTGGCTGATGGTCAACTTGTTGTCCACCACAAATCCCAGGCCTCTCTCCGCAGAGCTGCTTTCTGCAGAGCTCCTTACAGAGGGCTGTGAGATCCATTCACTTGGAGGAGAGCTTGTGAAGGGCAACATGGGTCCCAAATGTGCACATGATAAAAGAGTTCTCTGTGTCTTTAGGTAGAGGTATCTACCACTGAACTCCTGGTTGGTAGAACTAAAAAGAAAGATAAACCTCTGGATATTTTAAATGAAACTTTCTACTTGATTAGTGGGTTATGAATCTTTTAACTGAGTTAATAAGACACTGATTTGGGACACAACTATCAGGTAGTCAAAGCCCAGAACTCTCTGACACAAAGCAACTGATGCCTATTTGCACACTCAAAACCCTCACATAGATCAACAGGCAAACAGGGCCTCAAATTGCAGGAATAATCTATCTTCAACTTCATTTCTGTAGCCCCGATCACTCTACTTAAGTACCAAAGCTTCTTCTTTAAGAACTCAGGAGATTCAATCCTTTCTGACAAAAAGCAGTGAGTGTTCTTTTAATTTTACAGCTTGATGGACACAGTTATGTGTCCTCCTATCGTCTTCTCACCTTCTGAGAAAGTGACTTAACTGCCAGCTTAACTATTATCCTGAACCATGTGCTCAATGCTTTCTCAGTACTTGTACTGAAGATGGCATAAATACTAACTGGGACACAGAAATAGGGAAAAAATGATCATGACCACATAGGCTAATGGTGAAAGCACTCCTGTGACAGCCAAGGAAACCTGGGTTCGTCTGTGCCACCAAATATTTTTATTTTGCACAAATGTTCCAACAACTGAGCTACTGAATGAAAGCAGATAATGCAAAACACACTACTTGTGGTTACAGAAAGATGCCAGATCTCTCAGCTAAGAAGAATTTCTAGTCATGGTAGTGAATTCGTGTTTAAATGTTGAAACACTTTCAACGTCTCAGGCCAGGCATCAGCTGAACAGAGTTTCTGTCAATCCAACTTTTAGGCTTAGGCACCTAGACAGATAAATGAATGCCTAAATCATTTGGAGGACCCAAAGAAGAGGAATAAATGATAGTTAAAAAGTCCAGAATTTTGTATACAACAATATGGGAGATACTATATTATATCTAAGACCTGAAGAAGTCAAAGACTGTGGACAATGACAAAAAAGAGGTTAAAAAAAAAAAAAGGACCACATGGTAGCAATAAAATGCTTCAATTTATGCCAGATTGGAAAAGTATCAATTTTCAGAATTCAAACTTCTGCTGCAGTTCCTTGCCTTGCATTTTTATTTCCTCATTCCTTATCTACTACATATAATATGACATGAAGTGAGAGTGACAGTGCTTACCTACTATTTACTGTAAAGAATCACAGCAAGCTCTAACTCGTCCTCTGCATACAGGATACCTTTATTGCCTTTCCTCTTGAAATCTCATCCAGCTCACATCACTGAATAGATTGCTCCGTAGAGGAAAAAAAAAAGATTTATGATATTGTGCCAAAGTGTTGAAGGATAAGAGATTCAAGAGCCACAGCTCTTGCAATTATTAGCTGTTGGGTCATGTCATATTGAAAAAAAAAAAGGTGACTGTATACAATTGCAATGATCATATGAAGCAGAAATGTTGTTAATGGCTATAGTAATGATTAAGGATGGGTGACAGATCATTTGTCATCATGTTAAAATCCATTACATTTCTTTTTCACTTCATACTCCCAAAAGAAGAAATAAGGAAAAAAAAAATGCTGTCTGAGAAACTACTTAGGAATTCCAGAACCACTCTAACACCAATTCTCTGTAATTTATTAACATGAAAAAAGTTATGGATAGTTCTCAGCAATAGGCACAAATCTGAAAAAGCAAAAAATCATATTGAGCAATATTATCCACATCAACTTGTCCTAAATTAACACTCCAGTAGTAATTATACACCAAAGTAACGCACTTGTGTACAACTGTAATGAATTCCTAAGCATTAAGAGCTGCACACTGAGAAAAATAATTTTGTTCATTCTCCTGCATATTTTACACAATGTTCAGGGATAAAACACATTAAAAAGCAAGAAGAAGTGATGAGAAATTTTCTGAATATATAATAGGAGGGGTAAGGGACCTTTCCCTTCATTCTCTCTGGAGCTAGGAGGATATGAACCTGCCCTACTACTGTGTAGATACGTAATATAGGTCTTCTCTGTGAAAACAATTAAAATCCTCCACAACCTGTTAGCATGGTAGAGTTGCATGCTAAAATGGCAACACATCTTCCAGAGCACCATCCCTTCCACGTTTATCACCTGTGAGACTGAAGCACAGCTGGAGCGGCCGAGCAACCTTCTGCATTTTCATCTCCAAACATCAGAATTTTTGGAAACCCTTTTTTTTTTCTTAACCAAATCCTTCAGGTTTGAAGAGCTTTTGCCATACACAGCTCTTCTAGTTTGAAACTAGGTAGTCACTTGAATTGCAGGATTCATGTGTCTGAGATACCAACGTTATGTGCAGCACCCACCCGCTGCAGAGTCTGCAACTCCAGCAGCCGTTGAAACTCACAAAGCCACATCTCTTAGTTTCCAGGCTTCTCTTCTAGATCTTTCAACCACATTCCTTCCTCCTACATGAAGCAATGTATTAGATCATGTTGTGAAATGAAACATCTTCAGTTTTTGGACATAAAACAGGTTGTCAAGTCACAAAACTCACTAGCTGTTCGGTGTGCTTTAGCACTAATTTGTGTCTTGGTTGCAGTGAGATGCAGATCAAGGCCAAACCTCATTTCTACTCACCAGCAAGCACAAGGAGTAACAAAATGGGAGACAGGCTGCAGTATTATACTGCAGCTGTGGGAGACTCTCTTGTCATAGGTTTGGTGAGGGTGGGAATAATTTATGTAAGTCCCTTGCCAAAATGATGGGACCTTACATATCAGTTGCTACAAAGCTTGACATAAAACTGTTTCCCCAGGTCCATTGCTCTAGACTGTCATCATGGAAGGTTACTCCAGAGCATAGATGACTTTATATCTTCTCAGGGAAATTCACATTTACTACTGTTTTTAGCTTTTAGATTCCTAAAAATTGCTTGATGTATATATTTGCTAAAACTGTTTTAATTTTGGTGACTAGTTGCAGTATTCTATCTGGTTCACAGGAAATGTTGAAAATTTTCTGCTTTTGATTTGATTCAAATTGAAACAAATACAAAGATAAAGTCCACAACTTTCATGTGAATTACTAACCTTGGGTTTTGGCTGCTTCTGGTAGCTAGAGACCTCAGCTGCAGTGCCGAGAGAACTGGGAAGCATCTGGTTATAGTCGTGAATTTCAGGCAGCAGTAAACCTTCAGAATTGAAATGAATTTGATGCATTGGACATTTTGTTCTATGTAAATCCTGTGAATTCTGAGCACAAGTGAAAGCATAAAAAGTTTAGTGAAGGCCATAATTTCATATCAGGGTTTCACTGTCATTTCACATGCTGTATGGGGAGTTCTTTAGAACACCTTTAAGCTTTGGAAGAGCAGTTTGCAGAAGACAGTGTCAATCTGTATAGAAAGAAAACATTTTTTGAAAGTATTTAAAAGAAATCTGTGATCCATAAACTGATTTTTGAAAAGTTTTTGATCACTTATTCATATGCTAATTAAGATAAACAATGTTTGCATGCCTTTAACACAACCAAGATTATTATCAGTGGATGTTTTGACATTCACACGTGCAGTCTTTGAAAGAGCAAATTATTCATTGTAAATTATTTTTGAACTGGTTAAAAATTATCTGTCTTGAGAATATTGTAGCAAGACTTTTCATAGTCTTCTTGTTAGTGGAAGAAAAATAACTCCTAGGTTAATTCTTCAGCTACTTAGCAGATAGTAAAACTCCACAGGTTTCATCTGAGTTCTGTTGCAAATGTGTCAGGGTTTGTTTTGGGTTTTTTGTGTGGGTTTTGTTTTTTTTTTTTTTTACGTTTCAGTATTAGCTAGAGGTATATATTAAATTAAAATGTGTTTTTATATGACTGAAAAGGCATAACTCTTTCTTTTAGGGTTTCTACCAAGTAAGAAACTGCAATGAAAGAAATATGATGCTGCAAGATACTTCATCATTTTACCTCAGTCAGACAGGTTTTCTGTAACATAATTTAGGGACGTAAAACCAAAATATGGGTAGCAGTGTAACTGATCTATAATTATCCACAAGTATATGTTCTGTTTGTACAAAAAACATGCTTCATTCACTAAATATTCAGCAAACAAATCTTTAAATTATACATGGTTGAGAGAGATATGGGTGTATGCTACAGTACTGAACTGAATCCAGGATCCCATTCAGATCAAAAATCTTCTGTAGTTTTATGGTCATGTGGTTTTGAGATTGGATTATGCAGTGGCTCTGCTTTACCCCTGAATGTAGCCTCTCCCTTCCTTGTTTTTCTCTCAGTGCTAAATTCAGATCAGCTGCCTGATCTGTATGGAAACTGGATATAGGTGTGCAAAAGTATTTGCACATGTTTTGTATTTGTGGGGAAAAAAACCCACCAAAATACCTGTGTGATTTTTATTAGTCAGAAATCTGTACTTAAGAAAAAATAATAACTTGAAGTGAATTACTTTCTCGGAAACCTTAAGCAACAGTGTAGGTTCAGGCTGACTTAGCCCTTGAACTGATCAGCCCTTTTTAGACTCAAACTAGGCCTTATCTGAGTTCCTTTGATCACACAAAACCCTACCTTTTATTCTCTTTTTAAAATTATTATTGTGTTTCAATGACACAGTGATTAATGATAAAATACTGGGGGATTCCCATAGAAGTGCAAGACATTATATTATTGTATGCCTACATGAATGTCAAATCTTTTTATGATGATTAGTATAAAAACAATACAAAATTACTTAAAGACTTATGAAAATGTTTTCTTTTATTTTTTCCTCCCTTAGTTCGATCAATTAAAAAGATCAAAAAGCCAAATAAATTAACAATTTTTAGACAAGATAGAAAATGGTTCATCAGCATATAATGTTATTAGATTATTCTCTTGGCTTGCCATAAGTAGCAAATCATATATTTCTTTTGGTAGACATCGTTAGAGTATTAATCAAACTATTTTGTTAGTCACATCAATGTAATAACTTTGGAGGAAAAATATTTTCTAGATAGAAGTGTTTAATGAGTAAAATACGCTAATTCAACTGAATTATTATATGGAACTTCCACTGAGTCCTAGCCAGAAAAAGATTATGAAGTAGATTTAGCTCAGCATTTCTAGGTGTGGAGAAGAACTGCGATCATCTTGCAGAGCATTGTCAGCTTTAAGGAAACAAAAAATGAAAGTAGAAATTTCTACAGCTCCCATGTGTTACTTCTCTGAAGACAATCTATAACAATAAGCTGTTTTTTAAAGATGAAACAATGCTTTTATAAAAACCTATAACATCTGCTGGTGACAATCTAGGGAACAGCAACCTTTCTATTGAAGGAAATTGTTTTGCCAAGTTTAACAAGAATGATGCATGTCCAACAAGAAACCTCAAATCCTGAAAAGTGCAGCCACTCAGGAAAGGAGAAGCAAGAGGCTACTGTTAAGGAGTCAAATATCAAGTGTATCAGTAAATAGGAGGAGAGGGAAATATTGCACCTCTTCACTAAACATTTACAAGGGTTTGGTGTCTGCTTTCCAAGAATGCAGTGCTGGCTAAATATAAAATACTTAGTATAAATCACATGTATATGGATCCTTTCTCTCTGTACAAGAATGAAGCACCAGTTAGCCTGAAACTAGAGATAGTCTGGTTTATTAGTATTAGGAAAACACGATGTGGTTCTTTTAAAAAGTGTTCAAACACAGCTGACACAAACATCAATCTGAAATGGAAAAGACCAGTAATTAAGTAGTATTAAAGGCATAAAACATATTGGTGAAAGCAGTGATTTGTGCCTAAAATGCAGAGGTACCAGAGGCTTTTTGACCTTCAGAACATTTCGATTTAGCAGCCCTGAATAATGAGTGGTGGCTTATGAACTAAGAGATAAGATGGATAGTAGGTATGAGGAGAAATGATTTTTCATAATTATTATTCTTGCTATGTATACAGTCCATACCTATGAAGATTGATGTTGCTATTGTGAAGGCGGGAATATAAATCTTGTACTAAGCAGCTCTCCAGGAACAATGGGTATAGGAGAAGCCTGTGCTTCTTTACACAGACATAACATGGACTCTGCTTAAGAAAAAATACAAAGCCAAATTATCTGAGTGATCAAACTCCTTACTGGGACAGCCACATCCCTTCTGGGTCAGGCACAATTTATCAGTCTTAATTACAGGCTCGGTTTCAGGAAAAGGCAATATGCCTGCCACTGTCTGTTTCTGTTAGACTGCACATCATCTGTCTGTACTGTGAGAAGGCTGGTGCTCAAGCACCAGGATGCTGCTCCCCACATCACATACTGCTACACTCCTTGGCTGTGACCATCTGAAAGACATGTAATAATGGTGCCGTACTGTGCATCCTTGGGACTGACTCTAACAGAATGGTTAACTTTGCACCAGGTGTGGCTGTCTCCACCTCCCACACTCCTCCAGTGCCATCCTCACCAGGCTTCACACCATAAAGCACTCCTCAACATACTTAACATCATAAATGAAGGCATACAGACATCTCTTCAGTTCACTCTGTGAAAACGAGTTTTGGACAGGCTATAAAACAACTGCCAGGAACTTTGGATAGAAAAGGAAAAATTAATACAAAATTGCTATGGTTTTAGGTTCACCTAAGAATCAGAGTGAAGTTGTAACGCTTGTATAAACAGTGAAGCCATGCCTTTTAGTCTCTACCTTTGATCTTGTTTTATTTACCAGTATAGATGTAGTCAGTGCCTGTCATTGGAAGAATCAAGAACAATAGATATATATAGTAAAGGCCATCCTAAGTCACACTAAATACCTGTTTCTATTGTTTTCAAAATAAAACATGTCATAATTGGAAATCTAGGGAAGAATAAAAAATTGAGACATGCCTGTGACACTTCCCCCTAATATTCTTTCCAATGATTTTCAATTATGGAGGTAAAGATGGTATATATGCATTTAGTAGATGTCTTTGAACCCTTGTTCTGTGAGTTTTCCCAGCCTCTCCTTCAGCCTATGTTCCTTTTAGTGTTTCCAACATCCTTTGGAGTAGTTCCACCAGCCTACAGCTGCTGTTTGAAGAACTGCTTCCCTAAAGTTGCTTTGAGTCCGACTCCAACTAACTTGATATATTCTTCCTTTTGTTTTGGACAATTTTATATTTACAATGGACTATCAATCCTTACCCAACCTCTCCCAGGCACTCTTTTTTAAAGAGCTCTATCTTAACCTCTTTCTTTCATCGTTTTTTCCAAGCCTGACAGTCTTATCTTATTTCACTCTTTCACACAAAGAAGCAGTTCCGTACCTTTAATAATGCTTGTTCTCCTACTCCAAACCTTTTCCAGTTTTCATAGATTCTGTTTCAAATGGAGGAGAGAGGGGTGATGCCAGAGAATTATACAATGAGATATGATGTTCCCTGTTTTATTATTTATTCCTTTTTTTAATAAATCTTAGCTTTTATTTGCCTTTTTAACCACTATTGAGCTGATATTTTCACGGAGCCATTTATTATAACTCAAGATTTTGTTCCTGAGTGATAATGGCCAGTTCAGGGCCCATTATGTTGTATGTGAATGCAGGCCTGCTCATTCCCATATGCATGGCTTGACATTTATCTGTAGTGAATTTCATCTGCCATTTTATTGGCCACTCATTCAGCTTCCTAAGGTCCTTATGCAATTCTTCATGGTCTGCCTTCATTTTTACTGCCTTCAATAACTTGTTATTAGTAGTAAACTTTGCCAATTCACTAATCACTTGCTGTTCCAGGTCATCTATGAATATATTGAACTGCACAAGTCCCAGCACAGATCTGTGTGGAATTCTCTGGTGATTACACTGCAAAAAGTATTTATTCCTACTCTCTGTTTCATCATTTAACCAAACGATGAAATAAAATGAGGGACTTTATCCCTTATGTTGTGACTGTTTAAAGCTTCATGTGACAAACTGTGCCAGAAAACTTGGGTGAGTCCATGTAGGATGTATGAGGCAGAATACCCTTATTCATGTGCTGAACTTCCAAATAACTCTGTTATGTTTATGAAGTAGGATTTTCCTTCAAGAATCCACATTGACTTTCCCCAGTCTATGGTCAGGTTTATCCATGTGCTTATTAATATATGCTTTATTATAGGCTCTACCAATTTGCCCTGTTGAGATATCAGGTTTATGGACCCTGTATTTCTTGGAATCTCACCTGGGATCAATTTAAAAGGCATCTTCATCTCTGCCAAGTACTTCAAGTACCAGGACAATGTTAAGTAAGAGGATGAGAACTCTAGGGTGAATATCATTTGATCCTGGCAAGTTGTCACTGTTCATTTTATCCTTGTCCTCTTTCCATTCAGATTCTGGTATGTCTGCTGTTTCAGTATTCATGTTCCTTAATCTGAAAACTTAGACTTTGTATTGTTAGTGTACAGGTTTGGTTCTCTTCTCAGCATCCTTTTCAAATAATAGTCCGTGTTAGACTAACACCATCCTGCGCTCTAGCCTTCACAGAGGCTAACAAGATTTCCATAATGTCATCCATAATATGTCATCTCCAGCTCTGTGCTGTTCTGTGCTTGTCAGTTTTCTCCTATTCTTTCATTGAAAATCTCAGTCTCAACTTCCTTGACGTTAAGTGCTAGCAGCTTGGTCCACTTATCATTCAGATGAAGTACCTCTTTCCTGCATGACCATCCATTATGCTAGAAGTGTCCCCAGCTTTTGACGCATCTGAATCCTTACTACTTACTTCTCAGACCTGACATTAAAAGTTCACCTCTCTTCCTCTTTCTTTGGTCCCACACAAATTACTGAGGGCACTTCAAACAACACTAGTTTAGTGGGTTTGGTATTTTTAAAAGATTCTTAAAGGCCTAAATTCCACTCTTTCCCTCCCAATCTGTCTCCTGCCTTTCACTCTGCTATTTTTATTCCCATGCTCACCAGCTACAGACACTCTCTGTTTTTTTACTAGCAGTTGGTAGAGACATCTCACAAGGTCTGGCACATTTGTGCACTTGGCAAGCAAGTCACCATGAAATTGTCTCTGCAGTCACAAACCTAGCTTACTATGTCTCTGGTAGCAATTGCCCACCACTGCAATGTGCCTCTTGCTCCCAGTAGAGTCTCTGCTTAAAGAGCCATTTCCTTGGTGCAGGATCACGGATGAACAATTTTCAGCAAGGCAGACTCCTGACTGGGATCCCTTGCCCTTCGCCCACCTGATGCCTCCCACCCAGCTGGGGTTGCTTCTTTGGTCTTGGTCCCTCTACACCAATCTGAAGTGCAACTGTGAACCTCTCTGTGCATCTGTGCTGTTCCTCATCAGTACTGTGTTTACTGGCTTGAAGAAGAGACTGATTAAGTACCTGAAAAAGCTCTTGAAGAATCTCTGCAGACTCTGAGGTCATTCAGTTCAACCACTCTATAGCCTCAGAAGACAAGGGTTTTTTCCTGTTGGAGTTACAACTTACTGACAGTACATACACTTCTGCTACTTGCCCATGGAAAACACATACATTTATTTGATACTGGATACAATAAAATGGTGCCTCCCCTTCACCTTCCTGTTGCAGGCCACCACCTCTATTTCTTCTCTCTGAAAGGATGAGAAAGTAATTCCTAATCTGAGTGTGCATGTCTGATTTAACAATTAGGTTAAAATTTAACTAACCTTTAACTTTCTCCTAAATTCATACACGGTTTTCACAGTTTCATCCTAAGTTTAACTATTTTTCAATACAAACTCTTCACACAATAGACTAAAACAAGAATAAGTTATTCAGCTCTAAATCAGCACAGACATAGCAGGGGGCACCCAAGTTTTTTCACAGAAGTCTTAATCACTTTTGTAATATGTAATAAATGTTTTATCTTTTTTTAATACATCTATATTTTAGTCAAACTCAAATTTGAAGACTCCAATACAATGAAAAACATAGAATTTAAATTTTAATTTGAATGTAGATAGGATAGTCAGTTTACCATGTTTCATGAAATACACTGTATCTAAACTGTATCTTCTTTTTGGAAGCAGGACACACATATCTGTACTTTTGTTCAGTGCTAAGAGACTGAGGTTTGAAACAAAAGCATATTCACCTATTGCCAAAAATGAACCTGCAGTTATATGAAGTCAGATAATATACTTTCCAGAGCTGTTAGGAAGACAAAAGAGATCTCGTGATTTTCACACAATGCCAGATTTTACTTTTAATATTTTCATATTTTATTATCACTATTATTTTTTTTTCAGTAATGTTTATGATTTATTTTTATCTCAGTTTGTGTACTCGGTGATTTGTTACTTCAGTCACTGAATAAAGAAAATAATGATTTGAAACAGCATTTCTCTGCTGGCAGTCTGCATGTACCACTTGCTTCCAGCAAATATTCACTGTGTTCATTTTCAGAACATTTTTACAAGCACAATGACAACACGTCTTTTCAAAATGGTTTTCTTTGAGATTAACAACTTCTTCCTGTAGTTCTGTATGATTTGTCAGTGAAGAACTCTGGGAAACTCATATAAAAGCTACTATAGAAATTAGGTTTGTAGCTACAAGTTTTGTTTGTTATAGATGTTTTTCCCTTCTTTTGTAAAACATAAATAGTTTCATTGAATACTAATTAAATAAAAGGTCCAGATTATTTATTGTAAACAGATAAGTATTACAAAAAAATATATTACATATCATTAGGATAAAAATACTGATTACATTGCTGAAGATTTCCAGGGAGAAGATATCAGTGAAAGTCTCAGATCATTTCATGTAACATTCATGATTTCACAAGCCCCAACAGTATATTAAAATATTATGTTAAAGCAAAAGGTCTGCTTTATTATGATTGAAGCAGCCAGAAATTTCAAAATGTGTTTTGAGTAGAGAATACCCTTAGTCTTTTTTTTCAAATCAAATTCTGTCACAATAATGGGTGGAAATAGTTGCTACAAATCCCACCTGTTGGGTTTTTTAAACTTATTTTCTGAGAAAGACTTAAAAAGAAAAACCAGAGTAATTAGAATTAGAGAGAGATTTTGCCATTGCCATCCAATCAAAGAAATGCAACACTATGATTTACAATGTATTTTCAGTGGGTTTTAATTCAGTTCTCTAACAAGATGCCTCTCCATTGGTGTAATTTGAAGGAAGCCACACTCCAGCCTCATTATCAGAGAGCTCTTACTGATATGTACCTTAAATGCTGCTTTTTAAAACCTCATCCTATTAGTCATAGTTACACCTGAATATATCACCTATACAACTTTTTCCTTCGTTAATGTTGGCATTTTTCCAGATGCAGTGCACAGGCATTTACGTCTCCAAACTACACATCTTTATATCTCATTTCCCCCATCAAAATTTACCTGCATAAGATAATTATGTCACCTATATTATCCTTTTATTTGAGCATTTGAAATAAAAAACCTGTATTGTAGGATAGTATTATTCCTATTTTACAGATTGGGAAATGAAGCATTAAGAGGAAAAACAATTTTTAGATCAATGATAGGGAAGTGTTCTGAAGGTAAATTGAAGGATAGTGATATAATCACAGGTGTTCTCTGAAAAGTGTATTAATTTTCTATGGGTAGGTATAGTAAAAAAAAAAAATATGATGTCCATTTTCTGTTAAACTAATGCAGCACACCATTACATTCCCTGCTCTGGCAGGGGGGTTGGACTAGATGATCTCCAGAAGTCCCTTCCGACCCTGTAATTCTATGATTCTATGTGAAGTACTGAGATTCTGTTTCTTAATTTTATTGTAAGCTCATGTGGAAATGTGAGGTAAGAGATAGATGTTCCATAATTTATGAGAAACTATTTTTTGACTGTCATATCACAGATTCTTTGAGGAGAAATAAAGAAATAGCAGTCAAGAAAGAGGAAAGACTAAGAGAACGATTTCGTACCTTAAAATCATGAAATATCCGATGTTGAATTCTTCGAAAGTTATGCTTCTTTTTCTCCTGCACATCTGATCCCTTTTTCTAAAGCTTTTTCTCCTAGTGCCCTTTCCTTCCTCTTACTTAGTAGACATTTTCCCCAAAAAATTTTCTCTTGTTTTGTATATCTAAATGTGTGTACTTCTGAGAAGTCCAACTGGATTTACTTGGAGAACAGCGAGGATAAGAAATTGTAACACTTTTCTTTCTTTTTTTTTTTTTTTTCTTTTTTCCCCCCCCTTTTTTTTTTTTTTTTGAGAATAGATAATGTGTTGTTAGGGTATGAACACTGTTACAACATTTTTTTGTTGTATAACTGAAATAACTCACACTGTTAAATATAGGCAGCATGTGGAGGTGGAATATTTTGTGAATTAATTTCACGTGCAACGCAAGAACTTTTATGCACATTCAAAAGCTACTGTTGGTCCCTTTTCCTCAGGAGAGGAATAAAGGATTTGGACCCCATATATATGCTCTTCAAAAATTTATGAGGGTTCAACAAAGATCATCTTCACTGTGAGAAGCTGTAAGTGCAGAGGGCACAAGGATGGGCAGTTTCACATGAAAGTTCCTTACTTTTATTAATAATTGGGGATAGAAAAAGTTGGGGTCATGCTAATACCTTGTTCTGTTTGATTTAATATTTTGATATTGCCTATAGCCAGCTTCTACCAAACAAAAGCAAATACTGACATTCCCACTTCTACCTTTTTATCATTCTTATCATGCAGTGATATTAGACTTACCGAGTTAAAATTTAACTTTCACTCTTTGTCATTTGAATGCTACGAAATACTTAAAACATTTAATGAAATGAGAAAATTTGAATTGTTTTAATTCTCAATGGACACACTGCCTTTCTCAAAAGTCTCTGGCACTGATTCTCCAGGCCTGATGCTAGCACAATTACCATTGATTTTCACAAGAGTTTTATCTCCCTGAGGACTGTAGTACTGGAATTAAATAATTAAATATGAAGGTTTAAAAGAAGGTGAATTCTGACTTCAGTGATTTATCCTCTGATGTCTTTATCAGGGCCCTAAGGGCAGTACCAGGCCTTAATGGTCCTAACCAGCCTCCCCCATGATCCCCCTCCCCAGTCCACCCCCTCTTCTNCCCCTCTTCTTCAATTAGGACCTCCATTTAAGCTCAGGCTAGGGCTTCATGAAGCGTGGTCTGGGATTGTCAATGCTGTCCAAGCATGCAGAGACCTGGTTAGGAAAGTCAAAGCCCACCTGGAGTTGAATCTGGCAAGAGATGTCAAAGGCAACCAGGACTTCTATAAGTACTTGATATGCTTGATGGAACACACTTGGTCCATTACACTCCACAGTTTATAAAGGTATAAGATACTGAACAGTCATCAAAGTTTAAACCACCATGCAGCAATAGTCAAAGATAGCAGTTAAAGGCATACAACATGAAAATTATATCCTCAGATATTCCTGTGTAGGCCTTTATGGAGCAGATCATCCTGACTGCCATCACGTGGCACATGAAGGACAAACAGGCCATCAGGCACAGTCAGCATGGGTTTATGAAAGGCAGGTCCTGCTTGACTAACTTGATCTCCTTCTATGACAAGGTGACCNATGAGAAAATTTGAATTGTTTTAATTCTCAATGGACACACTGCCTTTCTCAAAAGTCTCTGGCACTGATTCTCCAGGCCTGATGCTAGCACAATTACCATTGATTTTCACAAGAGTTTTATCTCCCTGAGGACTGTAGTACTGGAATTAAATAATTAAATATGAAGGTTTAAAAGAAGGTGAATTCTGACTTCAGTGATTTATCCTCTGATGTCTTTATCAGGGCCCTAAGGGCAGTACCAGGCCTTAATGGTCCTAACCAGCCTCCCCCATGATCCCCCTCCCCAGTCCACCCCCTCTTCTTCAATTAGGACCTCCATTTAAGCTCAGGCTAGGGCTTCATGAAGCGTGGTCTGGGATTGTCAATGCTGTCCAAGCATGCAGAGACCTGGTTAGGAAAGTCAAAGCCCACCTGGAGTTGAATCTGGCAAGAGATGTCAAAGGCAACCAGGACTTCTATAAGTACTTGATATGCTTGATGGAACACACTTGGTCCATTACACTCCACAGTTTATAAAGGTATAAGACACTGAACAGTCATCAAAGTTTAAACCACCATGCAGCAATAGTCAAAGATAGCAGTTAAAGGCATACAACATGAAAATTATATCCTCAGATATTCCTGTGTAGGCCTTTATGGAGCAGATCATCCTGACTGCCATCACGTGGCACATGAAGGACAAACAGGCCATCAGGCACAGTCAGCATGGGTTTATGAAAGGCAGGTCCTGCTTGACTAACTTGATCTCCTTCTATGACAAGGTGACCTGCTTAGTGGACAAGGGAAAGACTGTGTCTACCTGGACTTTAGTAAAGCCTTTGACACCATTTCCCACAGCATTCTCCTGGAGAAACTGGCTGCTTATGGTTATGATGAGCATACTCTTCACTGTGTAAAAAACTGGCTGGATGGGCTGACCCAAAGAGCTGTAGTGAATGCAGTTAAATTCAGGTGGCTTCCAATCAAAAGTGGTGTTCCCTGGGGCTCAGTATTGGGGCCAGTTTTGTTTAATATTTTTATCAATGGCCTGGATGAGGGGATCGAGTGCATTCTCAGTAAGTTTGCAGATGACACCAAGTTGGGCGGGAGTGTTGATCAACTCGAGGGTAGGCAGGCTCTACAGAGGGATCTGGACAGGCTGGATTCGTGGGCCGAGGCCAGTGGTATGAGGTTCAACGAGGCCAAGTGCCGGGTCCTGCACTTGGGTCACAACAACCCCATGCAGCACTACAGGATTGTGGAAGAGTGGCTGTAAAGCTGCCTGGTGGAAAAGGACCTGGAAAGTGATGGTCCCCTGTACTTAGTGAGGCAGCACCTTTAATATTGTGTTCAGTTTTGGGCCCACCACTACAAGAAAGATGTTGAGGTACTACAGCGTGCTCAGAGAAGGCGAACAAAGCCGGTGAGAAGTCTAGAAGTCCTGTGAGCAGTGGATGAGGGAACTGGGGTTGTTTAGCTTGAAGAAAAGGAGGTTCCATTTAAGCGTAGGTCTGGGCTCCCAGACCTGTCCTTACCTATGATGTGGGTGTGCTATCTCCAGTCTTGTTTTTGATCCTGACTCTGTGATGAACCTTGGACCCACATTGTAGCCTTTGCTCCAATAGAGTTTCCTCTGCTCCTGGCTGAACTCCCTGGATGCACCCTGAATGGCTTCCCTTATCTAGGGCTATTACCATCACCTAGCTATGCCCACCTAGCTCAGACACTGCAGGATTGTGCCCTGGTCAGTAAGAACACAGAGAGTGCTGTGGTCACTCTCTGCTCCTGGTTTTTCCCTTGAGGAGCAGCCTGAAACTTGTTGCCCTCCAACATGTATCTACTATGGGCTAGTTGGTGTTTAAATATAGCACTTCTGGATTTGGGCAAGAGACAGACAATTAGTCAGCTCTGTGGTCAGGTCATATAACAACCTTTTGTGACTGCCTTTTGCATAGAGCTGTAGATCACATACTGTCAAACTGTATCCTTTCAAAAGAAAAAAAAACCACACTTCTTAATAATTATTGATAATTCCAATCAAACAAGGAAACTATATTCATCACTTTGTCAATTAGATACTAGCATTTGAGTTCCATTTAGGTCTTTGCCATACTGAAATGACCTTAGCTAACCATTCTTTCTGATTTCTGTCTCAAGCTCTTGTTTACAGATGAATGCAATTCAGTCATATCAGTAACTAAATTTTTCACATTATTTTTGACAAAATGCAATGAAATGATTGACAGCAAAGGAGGCCATCAGTCAATAAAGGTGGAAGGCAGCATAAATGATGCATCACACTACTTTCCAACCTATGAGCAAAGTCAGACAGGGCACAGGAAAATGGAAACAGTGCTGAATGAAAAATAGGATATTGTGCATTTGTACAGAGCAATTTCAGCTCATGAATTCATAAAGGTGTCAAATTGTTATCTAAATAAGAGAGGAGAATTGTTCTGGTGTTCTCTAATTAACTCTTCAGGATCCGTACACCACAGTCAGTCAGACTTCAGGTTAGCCCCCACTGGCAATTGCAACTCTTTGATAGGATGGAACCCCATGGTAGGATTCTAAATACATTTCATTTAAAAAAAAAAAAAAAAAAAAGCCAAATATTATTATCTTTTATCACAGAGATGCATGGACAGAAACTATCCCTGCAAATAGATGTTTGTAATAGTGACACTATCTATGACTACCAGTCAAATGCACACCTATGCAGAACCCACGGGACACATCCAGAGTTTTGAACTGGCATTAATGATCTTTCAAACATGAAGAATTCTCCTCTATCCTCTGTATGATTCTCAACATCCCTCAACCTGATGTACAGATACATAGAGCAAGATGAATTTTGGTGTTGATCAGCTACTTACTTAGGAAAAGATATTAAGGAGAAGGAAAATGAGATATTGAATTTTTTAAAACACTGTCTAGGCCTGAAGCAGAAATTTAGTCACCATATTTCTTGTGTAATGACAGTGGCAGTTGCTAACTGTGGATTTGAGTAAATCAGATTTATTATACTATCCTGGGAGAATGAATGATCTCAGACACATAATTAAAATGCTTTCTTAATGTGCCTTCATCTAGAAAATGTTTCCTTTGAGAACACATGGAATTCCTTGCCAGATGAGATGAGATTTAAAAGCTATGATTAGATGAATTTAAAAGTACAATAACATTTTATTTTGGTAAATGTAAAAACAAATTAAAATTATGCTTCCTGAAGAACACAATTTAAAAATTACTGAGGTTCTAAACAGTTTTCTGGAAAACATTTTTTACAAATATAAGAATAGAGAAAAGTTGTATATTTACAAAGTACTATATGTCTGCTCTTCGTCAGAATGTCAGAAACAGCCTTGTCTGAAACATGTTGGTTATGTGGGATTCGATTTTTTTCAAGGAAAACAAAATATTTCCTCAAAAAGTTCTCAGAGAAATTTGAAAATATCTTCCCTTTAAATTTTCTTATGGATCTTTTGTTTCTACTCAGTACAGGTAAGTCTTTAGTAATATTGAATAATACTTGGAATCGCTCTCAGATTTTTAGTTTTAAATTAAATATTTTGCTTGCTAGAGGAACATATTCTAAGCTATTAATTACTATTTTAGGTATCTCAAATGTAACTGAGTATACAGAAAAGCTAAATTCCATCGAGTCTCTACCTAAGAGATCTAGATTATTTCCTGTTTATGTTTGGTTTTGTTTTCTTTTAAAGTGCAATTGCAATGCTAATTTGTTGTGAGAACATTTTGAATCATAAAAGAGCTTTTGAGTATATGTTCTTTCCATTTGTCATTTACAGACAAATGCAACATGAGTTGTGTGAAGGCTTGGATTGTTTCAGTGGTCCACCTGAAAACTGTTCCTCGTTTATTTAATTTCTGTTAGGGTTACTCCTTAGTCAGACCAACAAACCTGTAGAATCCCCTGAGGCAGTAAAAGCACCAGAGCTTCTACAATAGAGGGACTGCATCTCATGAAAGTAGCAAGGTTTTAGAATGGTTTCAACTAGTCATGAGGCTTCATATTTAAAAAAGAATAATGATTGCAATCATGCAAAGAGCAGTAATTCTATAAAAAAAAAAAGCTACCAGCAGGGGCACAGGTAGACAGGACTGGAGATTTAATGCTATAAAGGAATAGGAGTCCGTCAGCAGAGCAGAGGAAGAAGAGGAAGCAGCTTTTCAAAACAACTGCCAAAAGAGCCACTAAGAAGCAGCCCTCTTGCTGCCCAAGCCAGCTCAGCTCTGTTTGAGAACAAGTCAACTAGCAATTTGCCTTTTCTTTTTTTCCTTAAGCATGGTTATTCATTCTGAAAAAAATTTGAGATAGGAAATAGGAACATACTAAATACCTTTAGAGAGAAAGAATACAACATCTGAAATTAAGAGAGAGACATATCACTTCAGAAGTGAAGCAACTAGAAAAGCATCTGTTAAACATTATATGTGTAATATTTCTGAATAGGATTTAGGAAGAAGTTTAGACAAAAATAGATCTTTCTGATGTTGTTTAGACTAGATATTTTTCCTTTTTACTTTTGTAATGGATAGATAGGAGAAACCACTTTCTTTCCGAAGTTAAATATTTTTATTTGTCTAAAATACACTGTCTCCAAAAAACAATAACGGGATAAGCCATGTAAAACATAACAAATCTGCATTTCATTTAAAGTAAAATCACAGTTTTTTTCTACAATCTCTGATTTCCATAATGTTCAAGCATCTTCAAGCACTGCATTGAAGAATACAACAGTAAAATACAAGATGCAATCTGAGCTGCTTGGAAAGTTGAATTTTGGTAAGGATTTATGACTGCTTTTGCTACCTTCATTTTTTAAAATGCAAGCTTATGCTCCTGAAGGTAAGAAATGAACTGGAAAGTAGCAATCTCTGTGACGGTTCTTAGTTCTTTTGAGAATTTGCTTCCTAATCCTGAAAAAATGGAAATACTTTTGCTGACAGGGGTTTAAGAAGAGATGAGTCATCAGGCAGGTGACTACATATCTGCTCAGAAACTGACCGATGACTAAGGATATGAATGAGTTAGTAATATTGCATGTGCTAGTGAGCTGGCACTGACTCATCAGGAACTCCACAAAGATTTATCAATACATTTATACACACACACAGATGTGTATGTGTATATGCACATATGTGTATATACACACACATTATATATATGTGTGTGTATATACATATATTTCATATATATAGCTTCTCTAAACTGAAAGAAAAGTTAGATCTACAATCTTCTCTCCTACCATAAATGAAGAATTTGGGAAATAAAATGTCATGCTTATAAATATTTTAACTTTCCTATGCCCAACCTATGGCCCCTTAGCAACAGGCTAGGTTTGTGAATCATTATGAGACCGAAATTTTTGCCACAATATCTACTCAAAATTACTTGAAATAGAAGTTAATTTTTACAATCTGATGAAGAAGGAGATTGGCATTAGCTATCAAAAAAGGGTTTACAGTAGTTGAAAGCATAGCCTTGTTTTCTTCTTTTGGTATAAAATCAAAATACTCGTGAAAGATATAACAGCTTCAACAGAAAAAAACCCACGATGCACTTCATTCAAGACTACCTCCAGGAGTCTAGACAGTATTATTGAAATCTTCTCAGACAGGTAAATAAAAAAAGAGTTTGGGTTTCCTACAGCTCTTCAGTATTAGTCTTAGCTACCAGGGTACTTGTTAAAATAACAGCAAAATCAAAGATCTGTCCTTCCTTGCTTCCAGGGTTTTGTGAAATGTGTTTACTCTTTTCCTTGAAAGTACCTCAAATAGGAAGTAAAATTTTATCTCAAGATGAATATAAACTTTAGTCCCTGCAAAGATATTTTTGATGCTCCTCATCTGCACAGCAACATTATGCTCATTTTGGGTCAGATACCAAAAGGAGCAGGGAGGAGATAAAGGGAAGACTATCTAAGTAACCCTCATAACAGAGCAGAAAGCATATGTAGTAATTAATATGTCCATAATGGTTATGTAAAGGATGAAACACCTCAGTATCTCACCACTGGACAATTGAGTACAATTCAAGGGTGCTGAGTTTTTATGTGAGGCTAGTTGAAGTTTCCACTTAAGTTCCCAGTCCCAGCAATCCTTTGCTTGAAATAAGAGCCACTGACGAAAGACTGCTGGGTCAGAATTCATCCTTTGGGCCAATCTGCAGATATAGCCACTTACTACCTTCCCTCAGTATGAGACATACACAGGTGGGACTGGTTTCTTGATATGTATTTTCACCAGTTGAACACCACCCCTCAAACATTTCCAAAGGCTGATCAGCAACATCTTTTTTCACAGTATGACTATTTCTAATTGTTTAGTGTCACAAATTTTATGTCTGCTTAATCTCTTCAACAAGAATGCGCTGTTTGTTCTGTGCACTCAGTGTACACACATGATTACACAATTTTGGAGGCCTGTATTAATCTTCTAAGAAGATGTCAATGTCATGTTTGCTTCTATTCAAGCAGAAAACAAATTTTCTTGTGTATCCGCTAGTTCTCTGCTGTCCATATGTATCAATTATCACATTTCATGTCAGATCATCTAAATGTTAACTGTTTGAGAAGAGATTCTAATTCCTTCTCTCCCAACTTTAGAAACATTACAATTTATTGCCTAGCTTTATTTTCCAAATTACAAACATAAGAAAGGCCAAGAGAAGTATGGCTTATTTAGTGAGAAGATAGAAAAATATATGGGGCGTATTATATTAATAATTCTCTTTTTGACAAGTGGTTACGTCTCATTCCGTCTTAATACGTCCTAGAGTCACTCCTGGGTAAACATGCACATTCATTAAGAAAGCTTAATTGTTTTCTTCCTAATCTTCTCCAAGTGAAAAAAAAGGAGGGGGTTAAAGATCACTTTGAGGTCCCTTACTTGCATGTCACCTGTTTGTGTTCTATGTGTTACGCCAAGAGCAGTTTTACCACAGAATAGAACAGATGTATGAATTCCCCTCAAGACTTCTCTTGGAAGAATCCTCACCTGGCTCGGCTGTACAGTCTACTAGGCCTTGATCTACATTGACTTGATGGAGGGCTTGTTATCCTTGCCTTGGATTTTGTTTTTGTAAAGCACCTGTTTCTGTTCATTGGGCTATCCTGTTCATATATTGCATTGTTTAAACATTTTTTTTTTTTGAAAACTGGTGTTACAAATTCTATTTGACTTTTTTTCCTTATCAACATTATGACTAGATTTGCATTAGATTTTTTTTTAAGACTTTCATTGATTAAGCTTCTCAAATGCAATTTTACCATCTGTTGTTTTACTAATAAAGGACCATTTACTCACTTAAGATTTTTTTCCATTCTCCACTGAAAAGAGTGTAATTTTAAGTTTATGATTAAATTAGTTTAAATTTCTGAGATGGTGCCTGAGATGATGACAAGATGCCAAGCCTCAGAAAAGCACCTCCTCCCCCACCCAGCCATTATTACTCTTATGAATCTTTTCTGCATG
Source organism: Rynchops niger (assembly GCA_013400035.1). Classification (NCBI taxonomy): domain Eukaryota; kingdom Metazoa; phylum Chordata; class Aves; order Charadriiformes; family Laridae; genus Rynchops; species Rynchops niger. Next base: position 63,766 of record VXBH01004946.1, read on the forward strand.
TATAAACCATAAATTTTTATTTTGCAAGACTGCTAAAATAGCTCCATATACTGAAATGTAAAGTGGCTATTCATTTAAACCTGAATATAACCAAAAATTATATGTCAATAATTGTAACCGTAGTATCCCTGAAACTGAACTTTTCTGTGATCCAAATATTTTGCTTATTATAAGATTTTTTCGTTCTTTCATTTCCTGATGGTTTTGTTTCATAAATGTATGTTCATCTGCTGCTTTTAAACTGGATATTAACAGTAAGGATTTTATATTTTGTTAGCATTTATTTATAAAAAGCCCTGCACATTTATTGCTTAGATTATTGCTTAAAAGGTAGAGAATTAGATTAGGGATAACTTTGGAGTCTAAGTGTTTGGCTGTCATTACAAAACTAGTTTTTCCCTATTAACTTTAAGAAACAGAAGCATTTCATAAAAGAGGAATAGTAAGGTTGAAAGTAGAAACAAGACAAGTGTATTGGAAACTTCAGAAGAATGATGAAAAACAAAATTCAGACGTTAACCTGCCCTTCCACAAAAAGATGAAAAAATATTTAATGGAAATCTTTGCACAACTCAAAATAATAACCTTCAGCCTAGCATAAAGAAAGTAGTAGCGATGAAGTAAAATACAATTTTATGTTAGCCATTCAGGAGTCAATTTCATGAATTTTTAAAGAGTAGATATTGCTTCGGAAGTGCAATCAACATTACCACTGCACAGTTTAATGCTAAAATACACCATTGTTCCCTACAAGAAAATATTAGTTATTCACATTTACTCAGTAGTTAACTTTTTTTTTTCATGTAATACATATAAATGTTTATGTTCTGATACTTGTCCAGTGCAAGCTGTCCCTATGGTAAGTGGGCAAAACAAATAAGGTTGCAAAGCACTGTTTTACTTCAGTTAACTACAGAGTGAAACAGCACATTGGTGGTCTCAGTAGCCACTCTCATTTAGTTTGATGACCAAGTTTCTTCTAGCTAGGATATGCTCTTCAGGACGTGTAATCAGCACGGATATGCACACAGTGAGTATTCTTCTCCTGGTAATGTGAAACCAGAAAGATTTGTCTGCAGTTTATAAAGTGTATGTGCTCTGGTGTCAAACCTTCCCACTGTTCAAGGCATAGTAGGGGAGCACATTTATTGCTATTTCTGTTTCTGTCAACAAAAATTGTTTCCAAAAAAGAGAGAGATCAGAAGCAGATGGAAGGCAAGGGTGTATGTGGATTACTCGTCTAGAAAATCCCTGGTTACAGTTGAAATACCTCTCTTTTCTGAAGATAGTGCCCATATATACATTTTTACAATAGGTGACACTAAACGGTTACCAATACAATACCCTACGAAGAACATACAGTCCCACAAAAAAGAGTTGTCCAAGCTCTGGGTGTCTTACAGACATCACAGTGTCTGCAGAGGAAGGTGTGACCAGGACTCAGGTCAACTGTGCACAGCAGATGTGCACAATGAAAATCTTGCACAGCTGTCACAGTGAAGAATGTCTATCTATCTGCTAAAAGCAGCTTTCTTCTCCAAGAGAGATTTCAAGACAGTCTCAGTCAAAGTGCATGGGGAAGAAGAGACCAGGAACACACCTCTCCAAAACATCCCAGAGAGAGGCCTTCAGGACAGCAAATACATTCTGGAGAATATAAGCTGCATGTAGCACTTCAATGGTTTCATTAAAATGTGTATCATTAAAATTAAAAGGCGTATACTGGTTCTTTTCTTACACTGTTGGAAAGATGTGTGTCAGAACACAGAAATGCAGACACTCATTTTGCACAAATTCAGCACATTATCTCTCTTCCTACTTAGGCAGGAGGAAATTGCCACTTGAAAACCTTTGACATTTTCCTGCAGCAGCCCTCTGGCCTACAGAGTTTTAAACTTCTAAGATACATCAGAAGAAGGAAGTGAAGGCAGCACAAAGGTAAAGAAGAAAATATTTGTGAGCATTTTTAAGCAAGAGAGAGTATTCGCCATCGCCACCACTTTCTCATTACAGAGAAGAAAACTGGTGCAGATGGGCAAAGAATGGAATCAAGGGAGAACCTCTCTCCATGTCAGCCTTGATTGTTTAGATCACATACCTGGTGGTGGAAACTGGTCCTGAAATACCTATATCTAGGCATCTGAGATCTCTCACTGGCTTCAGGAAGGGATGACCTGATAGCAGGTGATGGTCCCAGACAAGTTTGCTGCTGTGAACCTGAAGAATAGCTTAATATCAAGGTGGTGCTAAGTCAAAATGATGCTGAGGCAGCTAAAGCTGCTTCTTGATGAACTGGTGCTGGTGAAGTGATGCAAGGCTCTGATTTTGCAGATCACCTAAGACTTAGCAAGGTATAGTAGCACCGAAGAGGACTTCAGGGTGAGCTTGAATAGCTAAGCAATACTCAAAGATAGCTGCAGAATGCTACAAAGTCTCATTATTACTGGTGATATCTGGAGAAGGCAAAGAAGAAAATGTCTTTTGCCAGGGATCCTGGAGCTGATATTCCAAGGGCATCGGCGTTCTTTGGAAGAGTCAAGCTCAGTGGAAGGCTTACTCTGTTGCTTGAGTATGGATCTCCAGAAGCTGAGTTTTCACTTTTGCTTTTATTAGAGAGCATTTGAGGAATTCCCAAAGTATACAGTAAAAGGAAAGGTCCATAAAATAGCATCCAAGTCTGCTTACTTACTGGAGGAGTTGTTCTTATTTCTCTTCCAACATGACTTTTTATGCGTTGCTATTTTCAGCATCAGACCCTTCCTACAAGTCAAGGTTTGGCATTCCTCACAGATATATATCAGACACGCCCTCTAACATTTTCTGCTTCTCACCAAATTTCACATCAAAGCCATGGAGAAACATCATGAATGATACAGATTTATTGTGATACTCTGGTCATTTTTGCTTCTCTGGAAGATAAACATGTCTTGGGATAAAGAGTAGCACTGGGAAAAATGAAATAAAAAGAGATGTGCCATTCAAATTCTCCCTTGTTAAGGGAATCTTCCATCTCAGTCTTCAGTACCTTTTCTTGGATCTAGGAAAGCAAGCATAACTGGAGAAAGGACACATCCTCTTGACTTCTGGGTATAAGTAGCATTCATTAAGTTCACATAACCACATTCTATAAAATATAATTGAATTGTATGGGAGACATCACAGTAAGGCTTGATTTACAAACTCCCTCTGCTGCAGATGAGAACATTCTCTGCATTTCCTCTTTGATAAATAGTGCTGTGTTCTCAAATTCACATTCTCTTGCTAGTACTATGTCACAGAAACTCAAATTTTTCCCCTAGATTCTTCTTGTTTCCAGTAAGAACAGTGACTAACTGTCTTTATGTTTAAAGAGTTTCCTAATAAATGTTATTTTTTAATTAACTACCTATTTTTTTTTTTAATAGAAAAATTCCTGTGGTAGCATTTATCTTGTCACTGAAGAGCAAATCACTTAATGAAGAAAAATAAAAATAACAAAAAGACGTAGAAATCTATGTTTTACTATGCAATATCCATTGACCCTCAACATGGGGGATCACAGTAAGGAAAATATGAATGAATTATACACCATTCCACATTTTTCGTAAACTTGAAAGTGGTAATCTTTCTCTACTACGAATAAAAAGATGCAGACAAGTTTTCATTTAAAAACTCCTTGCTTTGTGTGCAAGGAATGCACACAAAGAAAATGAAGAAGAACCTGTTTTGTAAGGAAAGGCATTTTTTAGCAAGACATTTTAAAAGAATAATGATGCATTTGTACAGGAGCACAATGTAAACCAGACCTAATACTTCTAGTATCATCAAGGACTTCTTCAACAGCTCTGCTTTTGGCTAATGTCCATCACACTCAAAGTTCAGACTTGCACAAATGGAGCGGCAGAACACCTTAGGTATGGCAAACACCCATAGGCTCTAACTTTTTGTCCAAGAAGAGAAAGGCAAAGTTCCTCCTCATGTGTGCTAATAAAAACAACTTGAAAATAGCTACATTCAGAGTACCGTACAGCTGCTTCAAGAATGCTTAAAGCATTAAATTACTGATGTTTCCAGTGCAGAAAAAACAATCTTCAGCCTGCATATCGGTTGTGTCACACCATGAAGAACTAAGCCTGAAATTTTCTGTCAAAGTGCAAAGTCCTTCCTAAAACCAAGAGCTTAAAAAGTTATATATCTTTTAGAGGAAATTTCAAAGCAAAGCTTTTGCTAAAAGTGTGACATTAAGTCAAAAAGGAGCAAAATTAATTACGTTGCTTCATACGTATCTGTGAATGACTTAGACAGCACTACCTGGAGCGTATTACCATTTCAGTGGTGCTAAATTCAGACTTCATTTACGTATATGTCAAATATTGTATTGTATTTTATTTTAAATATTTCAATCATTTTATTAGATCTGAGTGTGGAAGTGAGCTAATATTACTCCATTTGCAATTATTATGGCTACATACTTCAGTAATTTTCCACTGACACCACACAGATTCATCAGTTCACCCAAATTAGTTAAACCTGACAGTAGTTGTTATTGTTGTTGCAAAGGGAAGTTTTGGATTCTTCTCTTCAATTTTTTGCCTATGTCCTTTAAAAAAATCCCTAAAAATGCAGCACTGACTACACTTTTTATAAGATTTCATTTTCTTTTCCTATCTCTGGATGGAGACAGAGAATTCTTTCTTATGTTTGTTTATATCAGGGATATAACTGTTTTGCCTACCCTGACTCACTGCAGACTAGTTAAGAGCCTTCAAAAAACAACACAAACCCCCTACAATCCACATATACATGCAAACACTTAGGTAAGCCCTACTAATGACAACAGCTTTCAGCAACAATGAGTCAGACTAAGCAGGGAGTATGATGATATCTTACAGAACTCCAGCATCTCTTTGAAGACTAAATTCACCTGGAAGTTCAATTTTCTATTTGCATCACTCATTACTTCTTAGGAAAAAGCCCCAGGCTTGAAATTCTCTCTTCCTCTAATTATTGCTACTTTTTTTTCCTTTGATCTAAAAAACTTCTATACACTTGCTGTGAATTGGAATTCCTGACAGCTGGAATTATAATCTTAGTTCTCTTAAAGAGGACATACTCATTCACTGTCACTCACTCAAAAACATAACAATTTAATTTCTTATAATTCGTATCCAATACATCTATTTTAAAATGAGATAATTTACATAATAATTGAAAAAGATTTTGTCATAGGATACCACAGCAATAGCTATAAAGAAGCAGAATTTTACTCTAGAAGATGAGTAAAGCATTTTTTCTATCTGACTTGGGCAAGCTGAAGGTTCCTGACAGAGCAGTTTAATAACAGTCAAGGAATCCACTTCTCTCAGATAATCCAGATATAATGGGAGAAAAAATTAGAAGACATGTATGTGTCATAAGCAATAATTTTTAACAGTCTGCAGGTGACTAATCTGACAAAAAACCCATATTCTTATTTTATCAATAAAGTACAAGGCTGTGTTTTGAAGAAATGCTACTAGTATTTTAAAATGGTACATCTCTTCTGCTATAAAACTGGATTTAGTAACCACAAAGAAACTCAGAAGTTGTTTGAAAATTCATACTTCCTAGTATGCCTATACTTACTAGCTAACCATACTTCCGAGCTAGCCTTCCTAGCTATGTATTCTTACAGTAGACTCTCCATCACATCTGAGCAGCTTATCAAATCATCCATCATAATGGTACACAAACCAGAGTATTCTTACATGCCCACATAATACTCCAGCAGAATGATACACAAGATGCTAGTCTCAGTGCTAAAAAACCTTAGCAAGTTTTAAGAACTGAAAGTTTAAGTCACAAGTGAACTGTTATTCTTTGGTAACATCAGGTTGCAAGAAAAAAAGAGTCTGATTACAAAATCCATTTCTCTGTGAAATACTAGACCAATTTAAGCATCTTTTACATTTGTTGATTTGTGTTTGTTCCATTTTAGACCTTCTTCTTATAGTAAGCGATACCAAAGATTTTCCCTCAGCAAGGGAGAAAAAAATGTCTGTGACTGTCTTATGACGTAGTTTCTCCTGAAAAAAATACCTGCAATTCATTCTTAACAGACTATCCCCATTAACTGGTGCTATGCAGTAGGGACAAAGTTTGAGATTTTACAAACTATGTTTCTTGATTGGTGGAATTTTGACAAAACCTCATTCTTTTTCTCCTTTTCTTCCTCTGGACCTTCCTGTACTATGATAGAAATAGAAGTAAATAGATAGAAGAAGGTACGGAATAGAAGGCACGTTCTTTTCCATCTGTTTTACAGAGAAGGTATGGTATGTGCACAATACTGAAATCTTCCCTTGTGGACTAATTCAAAGAGTCTCTGTTTACATCTATACTATCTTTGCTGTTAAATCAATGGGGAAAAACACATGTATATATAAATAGAGGAAGGATTAAATATTATGTCATACTTTTAACTTCCATTACTTAAAAAATTCTTAAGAAAGTCAGCATAATCCAAAATAACACCAAAAATAATTGAGTTCTCTTGAGGAAAACACATTTTTTTAAATGTTCAGCAAACTACGTTAATTTGCAATACACTCTTAATTGGGTGCACTGAGTGCTTTCCTCTACCAGATCAGAATTGTCTTCCTGCCAGTACTACCTCCTGCAACACAGGAATATGTTTTATATATATAGTACAAACCTAAGGTAGGAGTCAGGACTCCCTGTCCAATAATGAGCATCAAAGATGGAGAAATACTAATAGGAAGGGGTGTGTGTGTGTGGATTCTCATTTATATAGGTTTTTTGTCTACTATAAATGATAAAAAAATAAAGCTGTTGTGTTTTTGCAACAGTAGATACAAATCCATACCTGAAACAGTGTCTCTGATTACTGAAAGATCTGGTTTCTGCCTTTTAGAGAAAGCTTTTTAAGAAATAAAAGGTCTTTTAACTCCCTAGTATCCTTTCCCTCTCTGTTTTCCTTCTCATCAAAACAGTTATGCATCAAGTCCCAAACTTCCTCTCTTTCTTTCCCCAGAAAGTGAAGTAGAGGAGGGCTGACATTTCAGAGGACTCCAGGTTCCTCAGAAATGTCCTCCAGGCTCCTCTACATGCTTTTTAGAAGAACAAATGTGATTATCAATGTGCTAATCATTCGAGAAAGACGGCAATTTCCATGTTCCGTTTTCCAGAATGTTAAGAAACCAATCAGTCTCAGTACGGCATGACTGAAGAATTTATTTTCTTTCTTGGCTGAAGCCCTATTTCCCCAGCCCACTGAATAATCCAGTTTGTTTGTTCCCAAGAAAGGATCAGCCTACAAGCTAATCAGTTCAGATCAGATGTGACATTATTGGAAAGCAAAGCATTGGGCAATAAACCAGCGTTGTAGGTTCTACCTATATATTTTTTAACAAATAGGATTTACAAGGTAAATAAATGTTTTCTCGCAACAGTTGCAGAGTTATTTTCAAATGTCAGGCACATGATGTGTGAAATCTATACAGTCTGTGACTTGCTCTGAAGATGATTTTTCTTCAAAATACATGCTGCCACTGGATTTATAGCCAAACAAGACAACAAAATATTACAGGCTCTTCCACACCCATAATATTAACTTCCACAGTGTATATAGTAAATATATTATGCTATGCCAGACACTGTTTGGGCAGTACTATATTTATATTTCAGTTACTACCATAAATACAAAAGAGTGCAACATTGGTTTTACTATGAATTCTATATTTTCAATACATAAAAACATTTCCTCAGTGAATGTTGTATCTAGTACATAACTACCTTCTGATACAGCAATACTAGCCATTATTGTTCTTGATACAAGTGATAAGACTTCAGGCTGTAGTAACTGTTGCTTAGTTTCCCAAGCAGCTAGTTTTTCAGTTGGTTTCCTGTTTTAATTTCTTCTTTCTGCACTTATTAATAGTCCATCTCGAAGTCTTGCCCTTTTAGCTAGCGTTCTAAACCTGATGTCCCTCATACCTCTTGAGTGTCCAGCATCAATAATGAATAATAGACCTATTCAGATGTGATGCCTCTTATTAATTTAGGGAAAGCCTAAGGTCCAGAACATGTCTCTTCATATGTTGGTGTGAAGTCCAAAAAGAGAAATGCAGTCAGGAGGAAGCCAGAACTGACTTCCTACAGAGAGGAAAGAATCCAGCAAGTATGAGTGGACATTCATTCATCAGACTTTCTATCTCTCTAACCCAGATTTCTGTCACATGCTAATGGCTAATTGTTCAAATTCCCTCTATGGAGATCTGTGGAGTTCTACTCCTTGTTTTCTTTCCTTTCCCTTTCTTAGCTGATTTCTTTATTACTAACCCTTAACTCTAAAACCTGTAAGTAATGATACTTTTTCTAAGAGTTCCCCTTTGTTGTAGTATCTGTGCCTTACTTTGAGATGAAGCTTTTTTGGGCCAGAACCTGAATCTTCCACTTCTATATTTTTATGGCTAGCAGAATGGGACCTGATTTTTATTACTGTCTATTAGAATGAAAAAAACCCCACCACTTAATTGGGATTCAGTGAAGTCACTTTCATATTACATGTCCAGCAGCCACTAAAGTGAAAATAAAAGTTGCAAACCAACAATTTCACAGTACAACATACTGCATATAAGATACTTTCTGTAAAAAGGCTCTCATGAAGAATTAGACTTATGTTTCATTCTACTGGTCTATCGTCATTTGAGATATTTGTTCTTATGCTTTTTGCATGAATGACTTCTGAAAGAATGGACTGTAACTCCAAAGATAACTATATAATGGAAAAACTGAGCAATAGTTCAATGATTCTATAAACTATATAGTCATGCAAGACATATTTTCCCTTCAAGTTCTGCCAGATAGGTCTCTGTTAATTTCAGAAACACTGCTGGGAGCTGCTTAAAATTGGTGTTGTCATTAAAGCCAAACTTCAAGAAAACTCTCCTTCTTGTGTTACAAAAAAACCTTACACACATGAATTTTCTCCTTCATGAAGAAATTTTGTTTAGATTGTAGGTTAATAACATTACAAAAGCAAACAGTAACATCATGGTATGCATTCTTTAGGGATCCCTGATTTCCACTGCGTTTTGTTTCTTCTTGTTGATACTAACAGAAGTAGAGGGTACAACTTTGCAATCCCACCACACCTACAAATGCCCCAAAAGACAGTAAGGAAAAATATCATTGATTTGGAAAATGTTCAAAACCAGTTTTTTGTTAATATGTTAATTACTTTTCCTTCCCCAGTGCTTGCCCTCTTGATGGTACCATAGAAACCAATCACATAATTTCACACTCTACATTTTGTGAATTAAGCCAATACACATTTCTGTAAGGTAGCCTGGAAATCTTTTAGCATTTTAATAGTCTTTCTATATCCTGACTACTATTTGTATTAACTTTCCTTGAACATTGGTAATCAAAGCTATGCCAAAGATTAGGTAACATTAAAGTATTTATAAATATCTTCATGACTATGGATAAGGCTGCTTACAGACAAAGATTTTGAAAAATCTGATCTGCATTATGGGCTATCAGAGTGAATGATGCTGTGACTGGGCCTGGTCCACTTTACAGCACAGGAATGTGAGAGCTTCTGATGTACATGGATGCAGTTAGCCAAAATACTTCCATCTAAAGCATGGAAGATGTAAGTGAATAATCATTTAAAAATAAGTATTTTATGTACAGTGACAGTGTATGCTTCAAATATGACTGAGTCATATAAAAGACACACTTCAGAATTCTTATTTCCTATCAGCAAGTATTGAGACAAAGAAGATTTAAGTTTTGAATCATCAGTCTTAAAGCAAATACAATCCTATTTCCAAAGGTATTGCATATATCACTGAAGCCTATAGATTGCTTCCTTTACTTCTAATGTGTTATGTTTGTGTATGAATGCATATAGCTTACTCTGAAACATCAGAGTACTTCCTATACTTCTAATGTGTTGTTTGGTTATGCATGCATATAGTTTACTCTGAAACATCAGAGTACTCCTTCTGATAAAAATAAAGTTTCTCAGGACTTAATAAATATGATAATGCATTAAAGTTTTCCTCATGATCTAGCTCATAATGAAAAAATGTTGATGTTTCAATCATCTGAGTTCAAATAAATATTTTATCAGGCTACTATTTTCCAAGACTACATCTAAAATGACATTACAGTTCCACAACTGAAGAATGAATGACATTTAAAATCTACCAGCTTTATGGAATGGGAAAAATAGAAGAAAACTATCACTGGAATAAGCAAATTAATTCTCTTTTTCAAATCTTCATCTCAGTTACATTTTTCTTTCTTCAAACTGCTGGGTAGCAAAACCCATATGTTTTCATTCAGCAAGTCTATCTTTTTCTCTCAACAGTTCCTAATGATCTCTCTGGTAGTTTTCTATTAATCCATGTACAAAAGCATCAGACAGAACATATTGCTTTCTCTCAATCTACATAATACTTCCTCAAACTCAACAGTAATAGACAATACCCTTAGAATAATTAATGCTATACACTATCTATATGGATTATTTTCCCTTTTTTTCATGGTCTGCATTATACAATCTCTTTTAAAGCAACTGTTGGAGGTAAGGCTTTATTTCACAGTCACTGATCTGAGTTTTGGTTCCTCATTCAGATGAACTCTTTTCCCAAGCTACTGCTATTACCTAAAGCGAAGCTTATGTAAGAGTGGAAAAATTCAGTTTTGATAAGCCTTTTCTTTCTAAATACAGTCTTGCTTTTGAAGAATACTTAATTCCCTCTATCATGGGCATTTTACTAATTGCCCTTAGCTTAGTTATAAAAGATACAGCACAGAAAAAAATAGCAATGTGTGCAAAGGGCCCTCTCTACAAGAAAGGCTATGATCCAAGTTTTTCCTCTGTGCCTGCCCTCAGGGAAGTATCTGTGACTCTAATTATCCCTTTCTGATGTTTGTTCTTAATCTAGGCATCAAAACCCAGTGGACTATGGTCTCCTGACTAAATCTGCCACAAAGATTACAGAGTAGCTGATGGTGACAGTCCAGAGGTTATACTGAATTAACTTTTACTGACTATATATTTAATACAGGTACAGTTTATTAAAGAGTGGAGACTTTTTTTTTTTTTTTGCTTTGCTTTGAAATGGCCTTATATTTTATTTTAGAAGAGCAGACTAAGAAAGCATTTGTATTTTACATTGCCTTTTTCCAAGACTATAAAACATCACAAGTAAAGGAACAAAAATAGAAGGGAGTCTGCATAGGTGATTATTTTGTTAAAGAGTTAAGGGGTCTTCTAGAAAGATCAGTCTTGCATGTGGGAGTTGCAAACACTTTGGCATTTTATATTTGTGCCTGGTGAAATGAAAAAAAAATATTTCTAGTTACAGTGTTAGATCTCTCATAGAAATTTTCTGTTATGAATTTTAGTTAATTACATAACTTATCTTGGTTATTTTGTTTTAAAATTGCAGGAGTACTGTAGAGAAATCAAGTTCATCTAACACTAATGTATTAACAAAAGCCAAAATATCTTTTTTCTACTTACATGCATTGGTAAATTATCTATAAGCATAGATACCGTGGCATCCACATTCATGAACCGTGAATAAAACTGTTACCTATATATTTCAAGTTAAATAAGCTATAAAAATCACCTCAAACAGATCAAGATTTAGAATGAGTAGAGAAAACACTGTTTCTGAAATAATCCATTTTTAAACTAACTCTAATTTTTAGAACACAATTTAAGGAAAATATATCTAGAAATTAGGATCTTTGACACACAAAACAAACAAACACCTTCTTCCTCATACCTGAGATTATAATACAGAATAGCATGTGAGGCGTTAGCCAGAATCTTATTCTCCTGATGCCATAGCTACGTATAGATTTTAATGACATATTTTTCATATTTTGATTACATATATTCATTAATAAAATCAGATATCTGATTTTGCTGAAGATAAAATCCAGCATCCAGGATCCAGGTACAGCATCTGTACATACATTAGATGTCTAGTTCACATCACCTTAATTATGCTTTACACCACTGTTGTTCAATTACTATCATATCTCAGCTAGCAACTAAGTAGTTGAAGCATAAAAAAGAATTAGTGTTTTTTAACCCCCATTTCTGATGAACAGCTTGTGTAGACTAACAAATTACATTTAACTGCTTACTTATAGATTTTTCTTTCCTGTTCCTCAGAGTACAATCAGAACACCTGACATGCATTAGAAAATATATCCACTGATATAAAATGTACAAAACTACACTCATTTAGGAGGAGAAAGTATAGGCTAATTAAGCAAGATGCCTTTATTTATACAAACTCTTAGTGAGTGCAACCTCGGACTCTTGAAATGCAGTTTAACACATAAAGCATTATACTTCTTGTCATAGACATGTTTGTTTTAATTAGAAGGTCAGAACTTTTTGAGTTGAGGCACCCTGTGGGGGATGAAGTCTAACTTTGGATCGCTATTTTCCACTTCCAGAAAAGAAATCCTGATCAACAGTCCAGGAAAAAAAAAACGACAAACAACAAAAAACCCCCCCACCAAAATACAAAAAAACAACCAACTAACAAGCAAAAACCAACCAACCAACCAAACAAACAAAAAAACAAAAAAATCAAGCCCAAAACCCACTTGTAACAATTTTTCTTTAAGTTCTTTGAGATCCAAGCACAAAATGGTGTTAAAACCTGTAGAAAAAAAAACCAAACCAACAAACAAAAAAAAACCAAACAAAAAAACAAAAAACAACCAAACAGGAAGTACATTTGTTTTAATATCCAAGGATTTTATCAATAAGGCCAAGAGATAACTATTTGACACTGCCTACTTTAAGAAACTCAAGGAAGACTCTACACTCATGTTTCACTTGGGGCTCAAAATCAATTCTGAGGAAAACTGTACTGCCTAATGCACCTGTTTAGGATTTATTTCTTCACCCCTGTTAGTTTTTCCTGAAATCTATGATATGTGTATGATATCCATCCACAGAACCTTTCCCAGAGAACTGTCAGGTTTCATTAAAACAATTCTTTAAACCTTGATATCCAAAAGATTAATAAAACCTGCTTCTGTTGCAGACTACAGGACAAAATGGTGTTACACAGTAGTCCTTTGCTGTCTGCCCTTGAAGCCACTAGCTTGCACTAGCTTGCATGCTAATACTCAATACAGTGATGACATCCAACCTACTTTGAGTCATTTACTTTGAGTCAGAGTACTCGTTTAAAGCACTTGCCAACATTATGCACTCCACTCACAACTAATTTCTTTAAGCACCACTTCCTCAAAACTACAGGACTATGTATGGGAATTCTAAATCTGCTAGATGCTAAAATGGCTCCACAATATGGCATTCTTTTACAAATCCCTTGAAGAGAAATTTATTAATAACTCTAACCAAGCCCATGCTATACCTCAGAAAAGTAGACAACTTCATTATCTTGACTGAAAGCGTGGATTTATTTTCAAGTTGCTCCAGGAAATTAGGTAATCATAACCTCTTCTGACAGTCTTTGGAACATTCTTACATCAGCATTAATTTGTTGATTTGCAAAATAATTTGCGAAAATAATAACCTATAAAAACCCATAGAATAATATCAACCGAGTAATACGTCTATTTCATATAAGAGTCTACTTTCCAAAACACACACCAAAAACTGTAACATGACCACATCATCCAGTATCACTGGGTTTTCTCTGACGTTTAGATAACACTCAGAATGCTCACTTCAGTCATCTCAAGAGGATTGTTAGTTAATGAGGGCAGTCATCTAATGAAAGAGATCACATTGTTGAAAGAGCCACTTGAATGCTGTGTAAAGAATTACCTCTATATGAAAAGAAAATCCTCACTGATTACTCACCTCAGGTGTTCATGTAACATCTTGCCTCAATGCTGTAACTGAAAGCAGCTGCATCCTGGATGAGAGATCTTAATTTTAAAAAAGTCTTTTTGGAACTGCTTATTTCAGCCTTTGAAAAGCATCACCCTACCCCAACTCAAACCCAGTTACATCCTCAATAGCAAATTCCCCATGGTCCCAATTACACTAATTGTTGCACTGATACATGCCTAAACAAACAAACAAAAAATAAATCTTTACCACTGTCTCAATGCAGCTGCAATAAATACTTTTAGACTGGAAGCCTCAATATTCCTGAATTTATACTTCGATTTTCCAGGAATATATTATGCCTCACTCTGTGCACGAAATATCCTCATGGTTACCTATGTAGGTAAAACTAAAAAATGACTGTCCACAAGAACAACCGCACACGGACAATCAATAAAGGACAAAGTAGTCTTCTTCCAGGGAGCATCCATTTCTTACAAAACAGATCATGATAAATCTGATCAGTTCACCCAGATCCTCAAGAGAGCACAACACTAATATCTCCCAAAGAAAAGGTCGGAAACCACAGTGAATGCCTCAACTATTGCCTCAACAGCAGTACTGATCTTAAACTTCATTATCTACTACTTCTTCACTCTAATTCTTCTGGGCTGCTCACGTTTCTGTCTTTCCTCTGCATAAGAACATTAGGTATCTAAGAAGCATTATTTCTGTCTCTCCTTTCTTTTCTCCCTCTCATTTCCCCTTTCTCAACATTAACAGGCTCTCTTCTTCACAGTTAATAACACTTTACATTCACAGATGGTCTAACTAGTATGTTTCTAACAAAACTTTGAGCAGTTTGTTCTCATCTTGTATTTAATTTTGAAAACTGTTGCCTTTATTTCAAACAAGAAAAAAGGCTGCATGGCTAAAGTTTGTCCATTTTTTTAGGACAGCAGTTGGTCTAATAAAAGATATGAAATCTGCCTGTAAACCCTAACCAATCTGCAAAATCTTAAACATTAGCTTGTGCTTTCTGGGATATTTTAGGCTGAGAGCCCCTCAACTTAGTCACAAAGTTATAAAAACCACGAACTTCATTTAGCAATGTCTAAAATTTCAACAGAAGTTTTGCCTGGGAAATGAACACAAGAGTAGCATTAACTACTATGATATGAAACCTTTCATATCGTAGGAAAAAGGAGAAATACACAATTCTTTGAATTTTATACAGTGCAGAACAGAATAGATCACCACATCCTAATGGGAAAATTTTGATGAGACACAGAAAGCTTAAAAAGCCCTTAGAAAAGTGAATTTGGTGAAAAGTGTTCAAATTGGAAAAAATCCTTCCAAAAGTCTTATGAAACTGCAAGGAGCATTGCAGTTCGTAGTATGCTATTGGACACAAATTCTTCTTCCACTATATCTAATTTTGCCTTTAATCTGAATAGGCAAAGAATCGGGACCTTGATCTGGTCACTAAATTTTCTGATGATAATCATGTTTATAGCTAAGTCTTCAACTTGGTAAAGCACTTAAATGTATATTCAAGTATGTACACTCAGCTCTAAAGTTAATGAAAGAAAGTTGTGGTTTTAGACTTATCTTGAAGAAATCAAATATATTTATTGATATTATTTATATTTATTACCTGATAATCAGCAACATTAAGAAATGCTTATTGAATTAGTTTTTACAAATACAGTTTTGTGGCAACTTCAGAATATTTCTTTAACAGATAGTTCCATTTCATTGTAAACTGCTGACATATTTTGCAGTCCTGTATAAAATGCAGAACAGGTATGGAAAAGGCCAACAGTATTCACCTACTCCTGCTTCATCTGTCAGGAAATAAACTTTTTATTCCAAATTAGACCGAAGCATTTTATACATAAAAGGACCAAATCCTGTTTGCTTTGCTAAGGTGTATAATCCAATTTACTTCAATAGGACTACTTAAACATAATGTAGTAAGTCATTTCTCATTCTGTCCTTAACTGCTGAGATTAGTATTTGGACTGTTCTTTTTCTTTGTTTTTGTATTCCCCCCTCCCTTCTATTTAATTGCTTTATTTGCTACAAGCTCTACTACTTAATATTTCTATATCCAAGATGACACTATTACAAATCATTTATAGCAGTATGTGAAAACTGTTTAAACTACAGGTTAAAAAACCAGCACCTGTTTCCAAGTCACAGGAATAAATTATTGGAAGTGAAAAATCTGAAAAGTACTATTACAAACATACATTAAAACATGCAAAGACAACAGTCAGATTGAAATGTTAACTCTAGAATATTACTAGTTTCATGGGTTTTTGAAAGAATATTTTAAAGGAGAGAAGTATGCAGGATATGATACACTTGAGAAACCAATACAGTAATTTTTTTTGTAGGTGGAGCCTGTATTTCCAGAAGAATGTTAAAGCTCTGAAAATCCATTTTACTTAAATGCTACACAGAGTAAACAACTTTCTCTATAGATGATATAGAAACAAAATTTTATTTTCTGGTGAATTTGTAACTCTCAGGCTTTCATTAGTTAATGTACAAAGTGATTTGCAGATGCAGAACACTTACTTTGTTGCAAAGTATAATAGTTAATGGTGAGACCAAAAAAACCCCAAAACACCAAAATCCCAACACAAAAAAGGTGCAATGAATAAAAAAAAAACCCCTCAGCGTCCTTTCAACTGACCTGAAAGTGAGATTCAGATGTACCCATAGGAGCAAGACTTTATATGAACTGTACACAACTTCCGTAGATAATTACTATCTTGAAATTATTAGATTACACTAGATTAAACAGAACTTCTGCAGCACATTCTGTCCCAGGACTGTACACTTTCCCTGCATAATATCTCAATCAAAAGCCCAATTCCATTATCTAGACTATTATCTAAATAGTCTTTGTTTTTAAGCTTGAAAATATGAACTAGAATCCACCACGAATGGAGGATATGTTTGATTATCAAGTTTTCTTTAAGGAATACTATAATTGTATAAAACTTAACTGACAGGCTTCCAGTTTTGATATTCAGTCTGTACCTGTCCAGCTGACAACAGGCTTTTTAGCAAAATTAGGTTAAAAAAACAAAAAGACAAAATTTTGATTCAGAAGCAGAATACTCTAAGAGCTTTTAGGAAACACACTATACCTAATTTTCTAATCCCCTAAATTAAGTAGGATTTTTTTTAACCACTGGTTTCAACGAAAGTACCCACGGTGTGATCTCATTACTGGACAGATACTCCTGAATTATTCAGTGTAAGAAAACATTTCACATTTATGTGAGCAAAGAGAAACAAGTCTGCAAAGGCATATGCTGGAGCAGCATATGAAGAGGTAGATCTTCGGGTAATTAGGAAAGTGAACACATTGTAAGTCTTGACCAAGGTCTTTTCAAGGTTGGTGCTCCTCTTTTAAAGTATGAGAGATTAAAATTAGTATAGGAAAATGGTAGATATAGTTTAAAGTAACTTTTTAGAATATTTTTACCACTTTAGCTTAACCCTGAATTCTGTTTATTAGTAGCAACCATTCTACCTGGTCGTCAGACAATGACGTTCTGGAAGCAAGGAGTGAAGAAAATTGCCTGGATATAAATTTGTTATGACCACATGGAATAATTAGGCAAGAGATTCCCTCCAGTTAGCTGAAATCAGCACTGAAAAGCTACCAGCTGATCCAACTGTGCACAGTTCCTCACCCTGTAATAAAAGAGACTGTGGCAAGAGAGGTGAGGTATGTGGGTGAAAAGTGCACTACAGACTGCAAATCTTTTGACTGTACTGTGCAAAATTATAATGACTGAACAGAACCCTGGGTGAAAGTATGCAGGTGTGTCATAGATGGATGGGATCAATGTTTTTTTATCCATATTATATTCCTTTCAAAAGGAAAGGGCTGAGCTGGCAGACACCTCTGGAGATGAGCAGAGACTGTGTCTCCCTGTCAACCTGAGACTCCAGAAGATGTGGGTCACAGAAAGCAAAGAAAGTAAGAGACACAGCAAGGAGGCTGTGCAGAGGTCCATACTACCTCGAAGCCAGGCCTGGAGGCAAGGAGCCAGCCTGGAAGGCTAAAGGGTCCAAGCGGCAAGATGGCTATAAGCCCATTTTATTTTGTTACAATACTCTGTCTAGCATTCTCTGTATTTAAAAAGAGATGTATATTGAGATGTATATTGTTATGAAGAATTTTTTTGGTTTTGTTTTTACTTTAAAATCATTTTGGTCTTTCTGGGAACTCATGTAATGGAAGAGATCTAACTTGATCAACCTCAAAGTCCTGGAAGACTCACTGTCTCCTTATGAGACACATTTCATAGTTTAAGAAGAGAAAAAGATACCGAATACTCAGGTGAAGCACATGGGCATATTATGCAGGCAGACATAAGGTCTTTCTACCTTTTCCTGAGCTGGTGGGATGTAAGCTAGCTCCTGTCCAGAACCCGTGTCAGAGGAGGCCCACAGCCACCATCACAGGGCTTGTCTTTCCTACATTTCATGACTGTCACAGAGCTCTCCAGTTTTATGAGAGCTTGGAGTACAGCTTGGACTTTCTGTAATACCCCAGGCACTCAAATAATGCCATCCCTCTTTCTTGTCTGCTTTTCATGTGGCTGACACCCTTTGCCAGCATGTTGCAGATCAGCTCCTTTATGTGCTGTATCTGAGCCCTCTGCTTAATTTGTCTAGGAACATACCAGGTAATTTTGTCAGTGGAGTGCTGGATGACAACCAACAACCCATGCTAAAAGTTGCAGGGCACCACAGGGGCTGGCAATGACCTGGGGCCAAGTGCCAGCTCACCAGGATCTCCCCTGGGCCCATCAGGGCAGAGCCTGGCAACCAGGGCCTGTCCCACCACCCCAGCCAGGAGCAGGGCAGTCAGGGGGCACTAGGGCAGCCCCAGCCATGGATGGGCCGAGGCCGGGCTGGGATGTGTGCCCATGGGTGGGCCTGGCTTGGTTGAGCCCATGGCTGGGCAGGGTGTGGGGAGCTGGAGACTAGCCCTGCTGCAGCATCGCTGAGGCAGGGGCTGATGGCCCCGGGGGTCTGACATGGGGTCCTGTGCCATGGGCAGGGTAAGGAGAGCCCTGGGGGCTGCCATGGGGTTCTGGGCTGTGGGCAGGGTGAGGGGAGCTCTGGGGGGAGCTGCCATGGGTTTCTGGGCTGTGGGCAGGGTGAGGGGAGCTCTGGGGGGGGCTGCCATGGGGTTCAGGGCCATGGGGGGAGGGCAGGGTGTGGGCAGGGACAGTCAGGGCTGATGGTGCCCTCAGGGCCCTGAGAATTGCTCAGGCACATAAACACATTGCTGAATCAGAACATGAACAAGAACATATTCGCTGAAACAGTAAAAGAGACCGTGCGGTGCCTTTCACTTTGCTAAACAGCTTAGTGAATTATTTAAATCCTGTTTGCATTTTTGGTTCCCTCTCTTTTAACTAATTCTGTTTATAGAATAATTAGGCAACTGCTTAATTGAAACAGAAACAAAATTTAGTGTATTCCTAAATTTGTAAATTATAATTGGGCTGCTTATTAAATTGCATTTGCACAAATTATACCTCTTTATGTATAAAAGGAAACATAGCTAAAGGATTTAGTATTTTAAAACAGCTGTGAGTGCGTATGTCAGAGGCAGTATGTGCCAGGTACATGATTATCATTCACGGGAAGAAGAACAGGTTCAAAAGAGTCTTCTTTCAAAAGGATTAAAATTAAGTAGATAATTCAGAAATTTGCACCTTTGAAAAATTCTGAACAATTTTCCCATGTCCTGTGCTTTGAAGGCAGGCAGATGTTGCCTTGTTTAAACCTTTTTAATGAAGTAAACCCCAAAGTTGAAGGCTTTTGGCTGAGAATTCACTGCAGTGTGTCCAGTCATTGTTATTCTTGTTCCATCTAGAACAAATGCAAATGATACAGTTGCAAAAGAAAGGCAATAGACTGTTAGGGAGGATCCCTTGCAGGTTGTTATGATTCTGTACTGGTAATTTGAATTTTAACCGTGAATTCAAGTAAACATCACACTGAAGGATCCTTGGAAATCCTCGTGGTATCCTGAAACATTGGATTTTTCATTCAGTTTTGACTGAAAGAAATTTAAAGTGAATTAAAAACTTAGAGCAGTCTTTTGATTGCACACATGAAGAGACCTGCATGCATTGTATTACCAAATACATTTTGTCATTAAATATGTTAATAGTAATCTTGGTCCCAAAAGGAGTATATGAATAAGTCACATAGAAGTTAAAGTCTTGCCCTTTTGGCAAATTTATAAGCTGTTACTATAGTATTAGACAAATTGAAGAGCGATGCAAAGACAAGACTTAGAATTGAGACTTGGGAATTGAGACTTAGAATTCCTCCATAAAGCTAGAGATTTCATGCATAATCCTCAGTCTAACATAGCCATTCATAGTTAAACCCATAATGTTTTAGAAATGTTTCTCATCTGATTCAGAGGATTCAATATGTATACAGTTCTGATGGTAAATTACCCTAACAATTAAAAAAATGTACTTTATTTTAATTTTAATTTCCCTCAATTTACTTCACAGCCACTGGACATTGCTACATCTTTCCTGTTTAAAATATTACCTCTAATATTGGATGGCTTCTATCTATCTCCTGTCTATGTTGGTAATTATAGAATCAGGTCAAAATGTTACTGGAGAACAGAAAAGAGCAAGTAGTACAGTTGTTGCCTTGCAGATAGATGCATTGCTCATTGCTTTAAAATATGCTTTTTGTACATTTGAGCCCTGTATAGAGATATCCAACTAAACCAGTGAGGTCAGTTAGAATATGGGTAATTTATCCTTACCTTTAGTCCTGTGCCAAAGGATATACTTGTAGCATATATGAAGGGGGCAGCAACCCTATAGAATGTTACACAAGAACTGTACCGTTAAAAACCACATTATTGGCAGATAGATAAAACATCTTTTAAACTAATATTCCACTCTAAGATCAGTGCATTAATAAAATTTTTTTGGGAGCTGCGCATAAGACTAATCTTATTTAAAATAGTAACATACAGTTTTCCATTATTAGATCTCATGGTAACCCCCTGCTTTTGCTTGTAAGTCAGATGGTATATCAGACAGACCTTAAAGTAAAATAGTGCAACTTTGCATCTTTCACCTTTGTGTGACATAAACACACACACACACACACGCGCGCGTGCACCCATTATAGAACAGCAATGATCAAACACCCTTAATTCTCTGATGACTTGCTTCTGACTTAAAGCTCTAAGAGGGAAGTGTTAAACCAGGCATCAAATAAAGCAAATCAGAATTATTAGGAGTTCACAACCTCCCTGTACACATGTGAATAAGTGTCAAAAGAGTAGGGAAATGGTTAAATGTTTAATTCTATATCCCTGTTCTTTTAACAAAAAATGTCACAAAAATCAGATCTCCCGATTTTTTAGAAGTCTAAGTCATATTTTTTTTTTCATTAGCACTTTGATACAACACCAGTGCTTCCAAAGGATTGTCAATTATGCAAAAACTAGCCTGACTTTTACATCTAAAACATCCTAAAATGAAATGAATTACAGATTTTTTACCAGCTTGAATTCTGAGTCACAAGATGAGCTTAAAAATACAATCAATCAGAGCTGTCCTCAGTAATCATTAGCAAAAGCTTTTTTAAAAAGAAAAACCAAACCCCTCACCTAGGTAAAATAATTCTTAAAATCAATAGCTGAAAAATGTATTTTACAGTAATTTATATATTACCTGTTATACTAGCCATAGGAAGCTTTCAAAGTACTAAGTAATAGGTGAATTATTTTTTGTCCTCCAGATTTTGAGTAAAAGCATTTCAGTTCAAGGTTTGTGTCATTTAAGATTTTAATCTTTTTACATATTAAAGTCAAGATTCTTTCTGTCTTCATCTAAATTTAGTTCTAGAAGTTGTGACATTAGAGCAAATCTAGATTAATCATACTGGTAGTTTTACATGTAAATTAATGCATGTACTCATACAGAATTACAGCATTAGAGACTCATTAACAAAACCAATGATGGGCATTCTCCCCAGAATATGGGATCCCTAATGACCTATAATTTGGATTTTAAATGAGAATAAATTACCATGCCAACAGTTCTTTGAACACAGGTTGTTTTTTGAATATGTCTTCACTAAGCAGAATATAACTGGAAGTGAATTAATCATTTAAGTGCAGAAAATCAGATGCATTGAAATAAAACTTGCATGACTGCTTCTTTATATTTTAATTTATTAGGACAGTTCTTTTGGAAAGAAATAGTTAGAATGACGATTTGTTTTAAATCTCTTTTTACATTTACTTGAAGACAAAGAAAAGTTACACTTGGCTACCAATAAATCAAATATCACATTTACTTGGAAACTTTAGCATATTATGAAGATAGTTACAGTCAAAAGTACGCATCATGGACACAACAAAGTAGCACACAACAGATAAATGAGATGTCATGTACTATAAAAGAGTAAAAAAGCAGCGTGAAACATGATCTTTAAATTTCAGCATAATATTGCAGAAGACTCAAGGAAGGTGGCTATTTTTTTCATGTGTTTTCTTCATGTATTCTCTTGCTGCCTTCTATCACCACAGTGCGTGTAATAAGACAAAATCTGGTTGAATTTTTGAAGCTGACTGAATGGAGTACGTGGAGTGGTTAAACATACATGAAGTGCACTGAAAGTGAAAAATCACTGTTCATGCATTTGGTAAGAGAACCCCAAGCAGAGCCCAGATCCTCATTAAAACCCAGAGCTGTTAATTTCCCATGGCTAAAACTATAGAAGACCATCTTTGGATCAAGAGCTGAAGGAAAGGTAATGTTGTAGCAAGGAAAGTAATAGTTATAGCAGAAACAATAACCATTAAGTGTAAGATTCAGCAATAATTAGCCATATTGTCTGAAGACCTTTTATTTGTCTTCCACGGGATGCTCTGCTGTTTTCTATTTGTCTTCCACTGTTCCCATTGGATGAATGTTTGGAACTTCAGTATAACTTACAGGCATTAGGGCAACAGTTTTCTGGTGTTAGCCGTCTACAGCTTTCATTAATCCATTTAGAAGGAACAGTTGAAGAAAGATAGTATTTTTGAACAGTTCTGCAACAGCCCTCTAGCTCCCTGAGTGGCTTGCACAGAAATGGATTGGGATACTTTGAATCGTCATACTAGGTACGCCTTTTAATCCTTTCCCCCTCCTTCCCTCCCTGCCCCTAGACCATTTCCATGTTGTTTATTGGGCATTAATCATACTTTGAAGTTGAACAGGGTACGTGTACATTAATGTTGTAAATTTATAGCACAAATGTGCTTTTGAAGTGAAAGTCCTAATTGTCCCCACTTACCATGCTTTGATTTATATCACAGAGTAGCTGCAGACTACACAAACTGGATTCCTTCCAGATGAAAATAAATTGAAAAATGTGGCCCAGGAGCCCACGTAGTGTTTTTCAATGACTTATGAACATTCAGTTCTGGGTGTGAGACCAGAGCAAATCTGAAATTAACATGCCCTCCTCCTATCCTTATACAAACACGTAAGGTGCAAACGCTAAGTCAAGTCCTCTATCAATTGTTTCACTCTACAGACCTGCTTCTACTGTGCTGTTCTACTTGCTAATCTACCACAGCCACAGCAACCTAAACACTTTGCTGAAAAGTGATCCTGGATCTAAAGGGCCAAACTTCATTATGCCTTTTATTTTAGAAGTAAATATATGATACATCATGAATTTCAGAAATTTACAACCCCCACTGGAAAAAAGAGGTACCTCATTGTATAAACAGCTAACCACACTTATCATGAGCACCTTTCTGCCACTCAGTGAAATGACTACATATATATGGGTATTTATACAAATGTGCAAAAAAAAAAGTATGTAAAATGATGTGTATGCACTGAAAAAAAAACCCCACCAATGCCTGTGATGACATGGGGAAATTCAATATATCAGCTAAAGTTTCCCTTACAAAATTTTCTTCTTCATATAGTTCTTCATAATTGTAGGAAGGCATTCTGGTCATTGACACTGAAACACTCACTTTTAAAAGATCAAAAATAAATCCTTAAAAAAAAATTGGCCAAATATTTTGTATTTGACTTGGGAGATGAGATAGGGCAGGAATTGTTTTAGCTGATGTACATTAGCATCCCAAATCCATAGCACAGATAAAGACAACATAAATAAATAAAGATAATTCCTTCAGGAATATTTTTTCAATGCTATTGCTAGAATTTAACTCGTCTAGAAAGCTGGACATACCTGTGACTACACTTCTATATCTCCATTTTTTTTGGTTCATGAAATAACTAGTTGCTGCCCACCACACAATGATAAATGTCTCTGATTTTTTATGTCTTGAGTGCATCACCTCTCAAGCTGTATTTACCCCTTTACTGGCCTGCACAGACCCTTTTTGTGTCTTATCTGGTTGATAGCATTAAAAAACTTGGAAAATGTTAGCTTTTATTTTTAAAATAGCTTTTATTTTTAAATCCATTTATTCAGAGCATCTGCAAGAGTGGATTCCTTGAAAGAAGCAAGTTACACATAAGCTAATAAAATAACCTCTGAATATTCAGACTTCAACCTAACGATGCCAAGAAAAAAGTCATAGGATACTTTCATCCCTGATTACACAACTTTCTTATGTTGTCCTGGTTTAGGGTGGAGCAGAGCCAACTTTCTATTCAGTGAGGGACGCTCTTGCTTATACTTGCGGCTGTGGCAACCAGGGTCAGCTGACTTGGTTGTGTACCCTGTGGAGGGGTCACACTGTGGGGAGGAGGGGACAGGTCAGGTGACCCAAACTGACCAACAGGATTTTCCATCCCATCTGCCGTGCTTAGTATAAAAGCTGAGGGATCAACGGGATCAGGTTGGCTGTTCTCCAAGGGCTTGGCTTCCTCAGTGGTTTTCTTTCTTCAATGGCTGATGTCTGAGGAGGACCCTGTCAGTATGTCTACCTTTGATCCTGATCTGTGTGTTCCTGAAGGTAGATCCTGAATCCAGTTCCCATCTGTCATTGAGTCCAGTCTGGAACTTTCCCAGTGCCTGCTGGTGACATCTCCCTGGGAGCCTGATATGGTTTTTGTATATATTTATATATAATGTATCTATTTCATTATTTCCTTTTTATTTTTTTATTAATATTTCATTGAAGTAGTTTAGTTTTTTCTAAACTCATAAATCTCTTTATCTCTCTTCTTCCTCTACTTGGAGGAAGAGGTGGAGGAGAGCATCTGTTGTCTTGTCGTTGGCCAACATAGCCCAAACCGTGACATATGTTAATATCTGTGGCAGAGTCTGCTCCTGATCATGAAGCAGTCCAGTTAGCATCAAATCCTGAGAAAAGACATGGAGTGGTTCTAATATGGTCTTTATAGTGGTGCAATACACAAATTAGAAAAGAAATATTCAGTAATAGGGCCTAGAAGAACTGACGTGTAAACTTCATTTTGCAGCTGGGTTGTCCTAGGCATAACAAGAAGCCTGGCTGAGATGAAATGCAACATCATCACTGGCTGGTAACAGTATTGTCTGTGCCCGACAGGGGATGTTACCATATGGCAGTTTGTCATCATAGTAGGGGTTATACTGATGGTTTGAAAAATCTGGCAGTGGAAAATAATCAATGGGCCCCAAACTTTGAGCATGGTACTAAGGTCAAGAAGCAGTCCTTATATGCAGGTAAGGTTCAGAAGATAACGTGTCATTGAATCCACAGGACAAAAAAAATACTTTTATTGAAAAATATATATGGAGAAAAGTATATTTATGAGATATGGGCTATAAAACTTTTACATCACTACAAGAGATGCTTTCATCTTTGTTCAATTTCTGTATACTTCTGAAAGAAAATTCACTGGATCTGCTCCTTTTGGAAGTAGGCTAAGAAGAAGAAACTTGAAGGAGGAAAGTATACCAAAGGAAACAGGAAGATACTGTATTCCAATGAGAGTATAACAAAGGGCAAAGATGTGAACATTTAAAGACTTACCTCTTGGGACAGCCTGTATGAGAATTTAAATATGTTGATTCTGAAATAGATATATAAGACTTCAATATGCAGATAATGGTAGGGCAAACCAAGCATTATCTACAAGCTCTTAACCAAATGTTCCTGATTTCTGACTGTGCTTAACACTTAAAAGCCCTGGAAATCCTTACAGCAACATGCAAATGATTAATTTATTACCCACCAATTACCCACCAATTTTGCTGTGCATGATGGTCATTTTTTCAGCTGTAATTTCCAGTTCTAAGAATCTTTTGTCTTTGAGTTCCAAAGGCTGCCTTTTTAGAATAATACTAGATGAGTCATATATGAGTTCTTCAAATCAAGGCTTTATCTTCCCTTTAAATGATCTCTAGCTGCCGTAAAATATTTAAGTTTGAACTTTTAAGCACCGTTCTTCAGTTTCCTAATGCTGGGACTTCAGTTGCAGATAATAATCTTCCACAATCCTTTTTCCTTTTGGGTGTTTTTTAACTGTATCTATCAGAGATTTTATTTGTGACCATATAGCATACTGTACTACTTAAATCCGTCATTTCATGTCTGTACTCTGTAGTGCGCTTGGCTTCTTCTATTATCAAGCAAAGAGAAGCCTGAAACATATCTTTTTCTTGTAAACTTCAAGAAGTTTTATTTTTCATTGAAGTAAATTCCTATGCAAAAGTCTTGGAAACTGAAGAAAAGTTACATTTTCTTCAAAAGAAATGAGATGTTTGGCAGCACTATCACTGTAAAACTTCTGCTCTGAAGTAAGAATATTCCTCTGTAACTCTGCTAGCCACATCAGAAGTTTTAGCCAAACTAAAATCACTTCCATTTTGATTTATCTTAATTTTTACACTTATACTTTTTCACTTCTTGGTATACTTACTTGCTTTCAGTGAAACATGCCTATAGATAAGCATTCATCCATGCTTTCTGTTTACATTTCTTTTCCTGGTATTTCATTTTTTAGACTAATTAGGTCCGCATAACAGTTTCTCTTTCTTATTTTTACAGAATGTCCTCTAATTTATGAGCTCCTTATTTGAGATTTTATTTTCACATTATTTTTCTCTCTTTTTTTTACACCCCTCCCCATTTACACTAATTATTTATTGTTTTCATTAATAGGAAAAGCCTTGTCAGATCCCTAAAAGTTTGTATTTCAGTGCAAATATGACCCAATAACATTAGACATTCTTCCATCTTTGCATTTGCTGCCCAAATTATGAAAGTGTAACCACACAGCTTTACAAAACTTCCTGTCCTCAGAAGAAAAACAAGAAACAGGAAAATATGTCAATGAAACTGTGTTTTGCTAGCAAAGACATTAAAAATATTTTAAAAGTTTCTTGTTCCACAATTGTTTAAACTGCTAATCATGCCTTCTTTAGCTATGTTACTTATTAGAAATGTCCATGATTAAAGAACCGTAAAGAAACTGTTCAGATTCATGGTTTGATGACTATTTCTGACTTATTTCAATCCAAATAAAATATGCAAACTAATATAAATACCAAGGGAAAACCAATACCTCTATTCTGAATCTCACCAGAGACAATTTCTCAGCTATGGTTATATTCTTCAAAGATGTGTAGGCTTAAAAGATCACAAAACAGCTGCTGTTGCTGCAGGGATGAAAAATAATTTCACCATAATTATGCAAAAATACATTATAGGAAAAAGGAAGCATCATTATTGTCTTCAGAACTACATACTGGAAAGAAATTAAAAATAATAAGGCATAAATTTTCCAGAATGGGCAAGAGCACCAAGTACAAGTTCAATGCACAGGAAAGAATCTGCACAGTGCAGTCAAGTATGTGTGTGTTTATGTAGCTAAAGAATGCCGTAAGTCACCTGTTCTGTCTTGTGGTTATTACATATTGGACTAGGCTATACCTTAAACACCAAGACAATTATGACCTCTGCCCTCCCCACCCCTAACACACACAGGTGGAGAACTGCATCACTGTATGCCAGTTATTCCAATGCAGCATTGAGACTGCAGTTAGCCCAGGCATATGCATAATTATATCATGTATGACTTCTACGAAGATGATGTTCACAGGGTCACACTCCCCATGCTAGCATGGCTATAAAGTCATATTCATAAGGACATCTTCAGTAATTAATATCCAACAGTCTGATGAGCAATTTACTAAGCCACCCTCTAAGCAATTGAATAAATAACTTCATTCTTTGCTTTAAATTCAAACAGACCACATACCTTTCAAACACTTTCTCACAATTTGATGAGTTATGATTTAGATGAATATTTAGCAAGCAGAGTAAAACCAAAACTTCAGAAGTTTTTTGTTTTGTTTCATTTTGTTTTTTTTTTTTAAATATATATAGAATTGCCTGAGACAAAAGCCAAGTTGTAGAACCACAGGGGAAATCGTCCATCTGTTCTCAGCTGTGTGATGGATGCACTCCTGTTTTAGCTAACTGAACTGTGGTCCTGGCAAATGCTCAGCTAGTAGGCCTAATCAAAGTTAATTCTATGGTGTGAGGCTATCAGTAAGAACTCAGCACCAAAGCCTAAAAAAATGGTTTGGCTGGACACTAGGGTGGTAGGTGGCCAAAACTGCATTAAGACAGCAGAAAATCTGACTACAAAGCAACCACTTAACCCCATAAATATCTGCAGCCATCAGGGCCCCTTGAGCTCTCCCTCCATAGCAGCTGGCTACATAGCAGTGATCCCCCCTTGAGCAGGGACGCCTCTCAAGGTTACCTCTCAAAGCTGAGAGTTCCCTCACCTGACACCAGACATTGATAGGTTGGAAATTGACATTTTTTGCATGCATGTAATATTTAAGATATGTATAGTAAGCTGAAGTAATATTTTTTGCGCACTACAGTAACTTCAAGTGTAGTAGAGTATTGACTGCCAATCCATCTGTACTTATTAAATATTTTACATACCCAAATTTACTGATTAGAACTCAATAAACTAGCTACTAGATCAGATCTGTCCGAGTGACCTCTGACCCTTCTCCTGCAACAACCTGATTGATACAAAGACTTTGACAACAGTATCTCATCAACAGTATATATTAATGTTCAAACTGTAACAGAGTCAATCATTTCATAGCATCAGCTCCACAGGATTTACTGAATCAAGAATTCAGTGGGCTAGTGCAAGTCCAATGAAGACATCAACATCACACTGAAGTAATTTGGATGTAACTTTAAACTTAGGCCATTTAGTCCTGAAGGAAAAGTCATTTTTAAGAACAGGATTCCTTCCTGGTCTAAGGTTAAATGCCACTAAATTAAATAAAAAAAAAAAACAAAACAAAACAACTGCATTTATATCACATCAGTTATTGGTTAGTTTTCCTGAGTCCTAAGACAGAAGATTCAGTGTCTCCTTCCAGTAATACGAAATTATTTTTATAGGTCTTTTACATTTTCTCCCAGATATAACTAAGCTAAAATGATGTCAACAATCACTAAGTAAGTAGATCTGTTAACATGAAGAAGAGTCCCATGTCGTGTAAAATTTGACATATATGATATCTTAGCTTCTGCATTCTTCATCTTTTGCTTTCTGCCCTTTATCAAGGTTTTACAATATTTCAATAGCTTTGTCTTTTTGGTGGGAGTAGGGGTTTGGGGGTTGGGTTGGATTATTTTCTCTAATGTGTCACATGAATTCTATAAAGATGGTACAGATATAAATATGGACATTCAGAATACAAATGCACAGATCGGTAGACAGTGATTACTAAAATCTTTTTTATTACAGTAATTACATTGCTGTGTTTGTATTTCTGTTACTTCTCTGTGAATTCAATGGAAAAGACACGAAACCATCATAGCAAATTGTCACAGATGATAACTGTTATAATGCAGAACCAGCCACTATTTCACCTGTTGCCTTTTGTAAACTGATTAAATGCCATCATAACCTGGAGACTATCTGCACTGGGTTTGACTGTGGATTGCTCTGAAATCAGTCACAGAACTGTAATCATATTTTGTGGTGCCCTAAACTTGTTAGATTCAATTTTTGTTCTATTTGCTATAAAATTATGTCACGTTTCTTTTTGTCTTGAATTTTTTACAAGATAATTTTGATCTTATTTATTTTCTAAGGAAGAATTTACATTTCAAATGCCTTAAAATACTGACTATAAGGTCGATAAATTGAGCTGAGACAGACATTCTGACAGATGATTTTGCGAACTAGCAGTATACAAATTTATATGTAGCTGCAGGAAGGCAGTTCAACATTCCTCTTTTTTAACAGATCATGTTTTGGGTGTGTATTTGCTGTTGTACTGTTTCAGTTTTATGATTTCAAATACAAACCCTTCCAATAAATCTCCCTGTCTAAAGGATGTTTTCTACTGAATATGAGTCTGTCTTAACTAGTGACTTGATCTACTTGCATCTCTTCTGGGAGAAAGTTCTGCTCAAAAGTGTTCCAATATAAAAAGCTAAGCACCTTCAATGATCCTCAAACTGATGTCCTCAATGAGATTTAGAGTGTTCCAATAAGCAAAAGAAGCAATGTTAAGAAAAAATTTGTCTTTTCTCTACCAGAAATTTAACAATGCACTCACTTCTTGACTGTAGTAACAGTACATTATCCAGACAATGGAACAATGCCAAATGAGTGGTCACACAACTGCAACTATGAATGTTAAATACAGGAAGATAGAATACCAAAAAGCAGCTAGAATTCAACCTAATAATAACAATAATAATAAAAGTAAAAATCTTCAAAGTCCTGTCTGTAGTTCTTATACTATTTTTTTCCCACTGATACAGAAAGCATCCGTGTAACATACCATCCAAGATGTTGGGGGTTTCTTTTTCTTTTTCTCCCTTCCCTTCCCTTCCCTTCCCTTCCCTTCCCTTCCCTTCCCTTNTGTCACTGGGAACCACTGAAAAGAGCCTGGCTCCATCCTCCTTCAGCCCACCCTTTAGATACTTGTAAACATTAATCAGGTCTCCCCTCAACCTTCTCTTCTCCAGGCTAAAGAGTCCCAGCTCCTTCAGCCTTTCCTCATAAGGGAGACGCTCCAGTCCCTTAATCATCTTAGTTGCCCTTCGCTGGACTCGCTCCAGCAGTTCCCTGTCCCTCTTGAACTGGGGAGCCCAAAACTGGACACAGTATTCAAAAGAATACTGTGTCCAGTTTGAAGATGCCCACATCTTCAAAAGTAGAAACTTTATAATGGTTTTGTATATCTGACAGTGTTTCCTTTAATCACAGAATGACTAAAGTTTATCTGACAGAAGGACAGGTTATGTCATCTCTTTAGCTGTCCTTCAGTTTCGCTCCCCTATGATTAGTAATTCAGTGCACATTATTTGTTCTTGCTATCTGATTACATCATATCATTTACTACATCAGCTATTTAAACTAAGACAAAAATGGGATCAGATAACAGAAACTGTTCTGAGCTCAGGAATTTCTCCTTTGTCAGCCAATCCAACTATATTAATGTTCTCAAGTACCATACTCTTGTTTCTTAGTACAAACAAACCTGCAAAAAAATGAGCTGAATTGTAAAGTAGTCGTTATGTAATTACTGTGCTGCACAGGAATCAACAATGTCTCTGTTACACAAGATCAATTCCTATTCCTCCCAATTAGTAAAGTACTTTCAAATAAAAGCAAGCTACATTTTTGCTGCTTGGAAAAGCAGTGAGATGTTGAGCTGTCTGCTGGACTAAGTGACATAAAACCTTATTAGCTTCTATCTGTCTGTGTTTTAGTGCTCGCTTTGATTGCTGCAATACCGTACTTAATTAAAATTTTCACGCTACCAAAAGTAATGAAACAAGTGAAGTATCAGCTATTTTTTTCTTGAAAGAATAAAATAACTTCTAAAAAGGTTTGCAGTAAACACAGGCTTTTATTTTAAAGTTATTTTACACATGTAAAAAACCGGCAGCCTGTTGAGTTCACCTGGCAACATAAAAGCCATCACACATGTAAAATAAAATAAAATTATGTGGGAAAGCCTGAGTCACCAGACTTGGTGGTAGAGTGGTAACTTCTAAAAAATAATTAAGCCAACCTCTTATTTCAGTTGTTTAATTATTCTCTTGTAGCTAAGGCAAACACACTTGAGTGAACACGTTGCCATATCTTTTTCTTCCTTTCATGTATTTGGGCTCTCTGTTCTCTCTGGCATTTGTGGTTCTACTCAGGTATGCCTCCACACAGTACTGATCTCTCTGTTCAAATTTCCACTCATTTTTATCTGCTGAGAGAGGCGTTCCTTTGCTCTGTTGACTTGCTAAGCCCAGAATATCATTCTTGCTCTATGCAACTGCTATCAGCAAGTGTAATATATTAAATAAAAAAAAAAACTCAACACATTATTTAGCTATCCATCTATCATAAGAAGTTTTTTTGTTTTGTTTTGATGAGTATTTTACCTATTAGTCAAGCTTACTTGATTACTTATATATTTCCATAAGCTTTATAAACAGTATTGAACCTGCTCGAGAGGAAAATATACAATGTCTGGTAAATTATGTGCTGCCAGAAACAGGTTCTGAATATTTTACTCCAGCAATTTTCATTTATGTTCTTTCTTATAGAAGAGCTACTGGTTCACTAGGAATGAAATGAAGGCTATCTAATACATTCAGTATGAGCAGAAGAAGCCAAACAGAATTTTATTATTTTTGTATTCTAAACTAGATATTTAGTAATTAATTTCACTGGCGTATGTTAAAAAAAAAAAACAAACAAAAAAAAAACCCAAAAAAACAAACAAAAAAAAAAACCAAACCACCAAACCACAAACCAAACCTCCCAATGTTTTTGAAGATGTTCTCTAAGTCTTCTTTCCAATGCAGATTTTCTTAAGATTCCAGGAAAGTTACTACAGTTATAGTTACCATCTATTGAAGATAGCACTAATTAGGCTTCTTCTAAACTTTTATTTCACACATAACCTCAACTGGAAAGGGTGATTTTTGGGTCTGAATATTTTTGAAAATAAAAGAGAAAATGGAGCTAATTATAATTACTTCAGAGACAAAATACTTGCTCCAAATCAGCATCAGATCCTTTGTAGTTACAATATGGTTTCATAAACAATTAGGAAAATAGCTAATAGTTTGGGAGCTTTTTTGGCAGTTGAAATTAAAACAACGAGGAGATGTACATAAAAACATATAGTCTCCCAACCCATTGTCCAAGACGAAGGGGTACAGAAAGGCTGATTGCTCTGAGTAGAAACTTGAAACCATTCTCTCATTGTACATAAACGTTTTAAGGCAACTGGCCTTATGTTAGACTTCCTTTTATTGTGCTAGCTCCAAAATAATTTTAGAGTTGAACTAATATCCAATTTTTACTTGAACATAGAGATATCTTTTTTTTTTTTTTTGTATTATTAAAATTATGGTTAGAAAATTTTAAAGAAATATTCTTTCAATCAGAATAGAAACCTAGATGCTGGGACAAAATGTTTTGGTTTCTGCTTCTTATCAGTTGCTTTTTTTCCCCCTGAAATTTTGTAGTTTTGGACGAGGGGAAAGTGTCCTCCTAATACCTCCTAATAATGTCCTGGTTTGAGGACCACCATGACAAATAGTAATTACACTTTTAATAACAATTATGAGAAATTTTTGTTTATAGTTTTCTTCAGTATTCTTGTTGTGGTTTGAGACTGAGTTGTAAATGTGGAGACTAAGTGGGTTGTTCGTATTGATTAACTCCATGAATTAGTTTCCAAATCTTTACATTCATTATAAACTATGCTTCACCACTGAGGCCCAGACAACAAGGTTAATACTATAAACTGAATGTATACCTCTCAGAAACTCTACCTCTTCTTTTGAAAGCCACATTACTGGAGTTAATGCTGTATTTATTACAATTGCACCCTGAGGCTTGGTTGCTTGCAGTGCATCTGTTCACTTGACTATCAATGACTTGGTTGCGTTTGGTGGGTGGCTGTACTTCTTCTGTACAGACGGGTCTATCTCAACGTTTCCATCTGTGTTTTTTCCACTGTTTCATCTACTCCCACAACACACTGGCTACTGTCCAGTAATCAATGCTTTGGATATAATCTGTGGGCCACTTTTTCCATTTAGCCACTTCTAGTAGTAATTGCACAGCTCTGGCTTCTGCAAACTGACTGAATTCTCCTGATTCACTCAATTTAGCCACACAACCAGAGACAGGACTCTGCTATATTGCTTTCCAAAGCATTTGTCCACTGTGGAGTTTGCAGGAGCCATCAGTAAAAGCTTTCCAGTAGGCTTTACCTCTTCCTAATAGTCGCAGAAGCATTTCTTTAAGAAAATGACATTCATGGGATTCTTTTTTCTTCCGTCAAAATATATATGTGTGGAAATGTGGATTACTGAAGCAGTGGTCCTTACTCTTGGGAACATACTGGTTAGTGAAAACAATACCTTTTAAATCTCTGGATGATGCTAGTGTCATAGTCCTGCTTAGCATAAACATACACAGTTTAAGAATTATTGTAATCATCCGTTTAGTGTTAAAAAAGGAAAATGTGTTCTTTCACAGCTGGTCCTGTATCACTCTTATCTGAGCCATGCAATAGGCACATTGTGTGGTTTTTTTATAATGATAAAGCATGTCAACTCTGTCAAGGGGAAACTTGCACGAGGCTATCTTAAGGCAGATGCCTCTGGAGTGTTGCTTTGCCTTTTCTCAGCTAGTAATTGCATAAACTGCTTTGGAAGAAAATGCCTCTGAGTAGAAACATAATACGTAATCAGCTCAAATAATTACAACAAAAATGCTAACTTGCTGTTTTCACAACATGGATAATAGGCTTGCTTAAGGGCATGGAATGCAAAATCAGTTTTGCATGTCTTCTTGTATTGCAGAATCATTAAAATGTGCTACAGCCTGAGTACAGAAATAAATGCCTCTGCTGCTGACTGGAATGACAACTGGCACACTGGGAATTCAGCTGTTTCAAAGAGTGGTGGAGCTATCAGCCAAAGAGTAATGTGGATAATTTTCATGGTTTCTATCTCTGTTGAAATATTTCAGTTTTAAATTCAGGAGGCAGAACATGACAGCACAATACTGAAATCTAGAGATTTGGAGAAACGAAACAGGAAAGATACATGCTATTATTGGCTAATTGTATGTTGAACTTTCACATATAAAATAAAGGTGTTTCCATTTTAAAGCATCAGGAGAATATTATGGAACAGAATGCATGCCATTTAAGTTGTATTTCACATCCAAGAAGTGCTTCTATACTTCTAATTTTTTCAAACAAACTATTCTTAAGACTTGTACTGGTTTTGGCTGGGGTAGAGTCAACTTCCTTCATAGTAGCTGGTACAGGGCTATATTTTGCATTTTTGCCAAAAACAGTGTTGATAATACAGGGATGTTTTAGTTATTGCTGAGAAGTGCTTATGCAGAGTCAAAGCCTTTTCTGCATCTCACACCACCCAACCAGTGTACAGGCTGGGGGTGCACAAGAAGTTGTGAGGGGACACAGCCAAGACAGCTGACCCCAACTGACCAAAGAGATAGTCCATACCAGATGAAGTCATGCTCACCAATAAAAATCTGAGGGAAGAAGAAGGAAGGGAGGACGTTCATAGTTATGGCGTTTGTCTTTCCAAGCCCCGCTTTCCTGGAGATGGCTGAACACCTGCCTGCTGACAGGAAGCAGTGAATTAATTCCTTGTTTTGCTTTGCTGGAATGTGCAGCTTTTGCTTTACCTGTATAAAATGTCTTTATCTCTACCCCTGGGTTTTCTCACTTTTACCCTTCCAATTCTCTCCCCATCCCACCAGCGGTGGGGAGTGAGCGAGCAGCTGTGTGGTACTTAGTTGCTGGCTGGGGTTAAAACATGACTAGGCTAGACATCTACATCCATAATTTGTAAACCTACCTTCAAAGAACACAGGCAATTTGTACGCCAGAAAAATCTTATTTTCTTAAATAATCACAAAACCTCTTTCTACTGAGCAATTTCTGACATTATTTTTTTTTAATTACCAGTAACTGCATCTTTTCTACCAGCAATTTAGCAGCTGTTCAATATGCTGAATCTGTCTGTTTGTAAATATTCAATAGAAACAATTCCAAAATGCCAAATATCTTCATATACATATAAATATTGATGTATAATATGCATCACCATACATATAGCTGCCTGAGAATTTCTGGAAAAAGCTATTTACAGTATGTTTTCAGTTTCTTGTTATCAAGATGCCCCCGTGCTATTGCTAATAGCTGACTAAACATTAGTTAGCATATACTGAGGCTCAGATTATTCCAGTTAAAAATTAGTAAAATAGTCCAGTTCTAATTTAGTTTGTTCTCTTCCCTACTCAAAAGAAACACTCACATTCCCAGACCTGCTTTCTCTTTTCCCATGGGCTAGATGATTCTTTTGCTCTGTTATTGCAGCTCTCTAGCTCATTCTTCTGCTCCTTTACTTGGGAAACTAAGGCAAAACCATTGATGCTCTTTTGTTTCCTTTCTTCAGTTATATTTTTTTTTTCTTAGCATATTAAATACAGTACATTAGTTAAATAAAACAGGCAGAGGTGTATGTCACCCTGATATGGCTAAGAGGGTTGTGCTGTCATTGGACACTGCTGGCATTGTGTAACACAGGAAAGTGTCGTTTAGTAACCAAGAAAGCAAGCTAACGTTCCCTTTGTTCAAAAATCCCCTCTTCTGAATTGCTCTCCCAAACACCAGTGCACCTCATGGGGCTGGAGGAAATGCACACTGCCTTCAGCAGAGTGACAACACACTCTTCATACATTGCAGCTAAGCTTATTTACTGCAGTTGCTGCATATGAGCAACATGCAGGTATCCAAAATAGTCATCTGTCTGTAAGCTCTTTTTGTCCCAACTTATATCTATTTTTTCAGCAGAGTCCACATTTTTTAACTTCTGCAAATTCATATAGTTCTGTTCACTTAAAGAGCTTAATGTCTCTAAACCAGTTGAGGATCTGACCCAAAGCAATTAGCTCAAATACTTCTTTACTTGTACATATTGAAATGAAAATATACAGTCTCAAAAAAGTCCTGTAAAGTCCTGCAAATTCCTTTACTTAGTGAGACTTGCCACTGGAAAAAGTTACTTGTGCTCAGAAAATCAGATGGCATGGGACTGTGTATGATGTAAAAAGTTCATCTTGTTCTTGCTTTGTATTTTAATATAAAACTTACTCTAGGCTAAGTAGGGATAGCCACTTGTCTAGATTTACAGTAGGAAAGTCTGGAGAAAAGGGTCCCTGAACCAGACATACAGTTGTACCGCATGCAGGAAACTATAAAATTCAAAAGTTTATTGATACACTTCCTTTACATTTCCAGTGACAGTAACTCAAAACTGGACAGTCACTGGAAATCTCCCCGTGGTCAGCTTTGTAAATATATTTCAATTGCAAGATATCCTCTCTTCAAGAAAAATTAAGACTCTGAGAAGCTGATATTTGCTGTATTTTGTGTCAGCAATTACGAAGATGCAGACAAGACAGAAATGATTTCTTAGTCTGCACTGCTAGGGTTATGCAATGCAATTTAAATTTGAGACTAGGAAGGAAAAGGCACTAGGAAATTAAAACTTTAAGAAGTCACACCTAACACATTACTTAGGAGATTTAACATATTTATGTATTTTGAACATTTTATTACATATGATAAATGCAAAGTCAGTCCAAGAACAACATTTGGATAAACATGGTCAAGTATATTAATGAATTTTGTACACAAACAGAACATAATACTAGTTCATCATGGCCTCACTGTAGTACTAAACCTTTTGGAAAATTATTTAGTTACTAGTATGGTTAATTTAATATAATGCCATCGGTAACGTAAATTGCAGTTTGTCTCTATGCTGTATTTCCAACTATAACAGAAGATCAAACCTGGCAAATTCAGCACTCTGGGATTTCTCAGAGTATATTTCACACAGGCCTGTCAGAACTGATAGAAAGTGATCACATGAACAGAAAAAAGCTTGATCGCTGAGATTTCACTGCTGTAATCAGAATCTTGGCAATACAGAGTCCTTTGTGCATTTTAAGAGTATTTGGACTGATAACTGCAGTGTAGCTGTAGTATAGCTACAATGAAAATGCAAACGGGCTTAAGGCAGAAAAGGACATAAATATTTGTACAATTTCATTCTAAGTTCCAGGAAAGCAGCTACATTTTCTGGTAGCTGAAATGTTAAAAAAAGCTGTTGAAAACTTAAAATAAAATTTAGGACTCAGAAATACTAAACCATTAGTAAATACTTTATTAGTAGTAAAAGACAAGGAACTACAAGCTATTTAGGGAAAAAAAAAAGATAAAAGCTGCTCTGTATCTAATTTGAACACTCTTGAGTGACATGTAAATTATTTATAAAATTAAAAACTTCAACAGGAAAATGGAGGTAGTACTCAGAAACATACATGGACTCTGAGACTTTCTAATCATGAGAAGGCTTAGTCCAATTCATGTTTGCTTACCAGAAGTTTCAGTCAACTTTACCTAGAAAATTTCTTTTTCTTTTTTTTTCCCCCTGCCTACTGAAACAGTGAAGTAGTGTAACACTAATACATTGCAATTTGAAATTTCTCCGCATGAAGATAATAAAAAATATAAGAAGATTTGTCAAATTTTATGTTTTACACAGTTTCCCTTGAAAAGCAACAACTCAACTCAAAATTTCCTTTATGGATTTTGACTTAAGCACCAGGAGAGGAATACATTCACATGAAAAATCTGAATACTGTTTATTAGACATAGAGGAAGAAATACAAGACAGTTAAAATATTCAGTCAGGGTCCTTTAAAACAAAATATACTGTTCTATCTCCAAAGCTTACCTTTACTTCAAAATTCTTTTTTCAATCTGAATACATTCGCTGAATTCCTATTTAACTGAGTATTGCTCTGGTATTTGGAGACTCACTTGCTCTTTCCTGCATTGTTTGACTTAATAAGAACAGGACAGAAAGCAGCTCCTGGGAAAAAAGGCAGACAAACGCTTCTTGCCTGGGAGGGCCAGCTGAAGTAACTTCAGTACCTACAAACCATTTATGCTGGAGTACAATACTGATACACTTTCTGAAACACCATAGACTTTGAAAAGCTTACTTATGTCATGGTCTTCAAAATCAAGTCTGTATTCTTGCCTTCCCTGGGCTCAATGTGCCAAAAGTTGTTTGACAGACAAGTGTTAGTTGACCTGACACAGGCACATATCCATCCCTTAGCCTATCCAATACCTTTTGTGAAAAAAAGTGCCTCTTTCCTTCTCTTCAGGGAGAGGAGAATGGTCTATGTCAATGGGATACTGGCAAGAAATGTAGAGATTGTACCTTGCTTCTCTCCACACAGAGCTTAGTTTCAGTAATTAAAGTGCATAGGAAATTTTAATGTACAGTAAAGTATTCTAAACCTGAAAAGAAAAAGAGGACAGGGGAAGTGGAGAGAACCTTAAGAGGTCATTTAATCTATCCTTCTGTCCCAAGAGAGAATTGGGCATTGCTACATCACTTCTGTCAGGTATTCACCATCTGTTCTAAAGGCCTTTAATGACAGAGAAATGCACAGCTTCCCCAGGCAATCTATTACATTTCTTGCTATCCTTAGTGATAGAAAAACTTCTCTAGTGTCTAACCTGATATCCTGGCTGCTATCAAAGTCCATTTTTTCTTGTTCTATACATCACAGAAAATGAAAAAAAAAAAAAAGACAAGACAGACTACTCCATTTTGCTTGGCAAAACGATTAATTCAGTCTCTCCTTTCTTGTTCTGGAGATTCTCTCCATATCAGTCCCCATCTTTCTGGACTTTGTCAGTAGTGTGGTATTACCCCAGGAGAAACTTTACTAATGTTCAATACAGCAGAAGGACAATGTTATACATATTGCAGCCTATGCTCCCATTCATGCAACAAAATATGAGGCTTACTATTTTTTAAGCATTATGGTGTTTTTAATTTATGTTTAGTTTATGATCACTTCTAAACTCTCAGAAACCTTTCTGCAGAGCTCCTACCCAATCGTTC
The DNA here is from genome assembly GCA_013400035.1 of Rynchops niger. Lineage (NCBI taxonomy): Eukaryota > Metazoa > Chordata > Aves > Charadriiformes > Laridae > Rynchops > Rynchops niger. The sequence continues at coordinate 103,647 of VXBH01004946.1, forward strand.
ATTTCCTTTGTGGTGTGAGTACAGTTGAACATTCCTACATTCATAGTTTGTAGCTGTCCTGAATAAAATAACGGGGGCATCGTGTTGGTTTCGGGTGGGGATTTTTGGTGTTTTTTTTTT
>VXBH01004946.1:103811-180352 GCA_013400035.1 Rynchops niger
GGGGTTGCCTCTGTGTGTGTGTTTATCCCTTATCTCTGAATTTTTCAAGACTCTGGATTTCTAACCTTGTATTTTAGCCCATATGAGCTGTCCCAAAGTTTGACATCATCTGAAATTAGGCCTGTAATCTCTATTCTGTTGATCATCTTATTTATTAAACCACCTATCACCAGACTAAGAACCAACCCATAAATCCTTCAGTTTTTCTAAAACTCTTGTAATTCTTTCAATAATGTTTTCTAAGGAGCTTTCTACTTGCACTGTACATTTTCTCAAGACACTGTTTCCTTAAATGGTTTATGAATTTGTTACCTGAATATGAAAAGTTGTACTCAAGACAAGACCGGACATCCCTTACTTCTCTTCTACATACAAGGGCAGTTATCATGTCAAAAATGTATTAGACTGGCCTGACAAAAACTGTTCCTGAGAGATCGATGCTGACTATTATTTTTCTGTTTCCTTCCAGCCTTTCAAATACATTTTTTTTGTATTTTTTAGTACATTTCATTTTCTGTCACCTGTTTCTTGTAATATATAAAATTATAAACTCACATCAAACTTTAATCCAAGGAAGATACTCATGTGAATGGACTTACAGGAAAGCAAATAGAACACTTATGAAAATATTTAAAATTTTAAATCTGTAGATTCTGTAATTGCATCATTCTGCATATTAATTGCTGTAAGGGTTGTGTTTGGGTTTTGTTTTTTTTTTTTTTTTTAATGATCAAGATCTTTGTTTTATTTGGACATTGTAACTATGTCTTGCAAATCTGTGGAAAAAAAGTTTGAAATTTTTTTTGCAGCTGTCCAAATACCTCGTGAACTAGTTTCTACAAAGTTCCAATAGAAATTTCCAAAATGAATTGAATGTAGGAATTTTGTCCCTAGCCCCATTTCCCAATTGATCAACGTACCAATCTGTTGCATTATAGCCATGATTCCCTTCTCCTTAACGAAATGATGGCTTTTTTTTCCAGTTTTAGACTTTTAATCTGATTTGGAAAAGTTAGATTTGAAAATATTTTTATCACCAGCAAACTTTTCTGTCCATCATCAAATTTTCGATAGGTAGGTTGATAAACCATAGTGAGACATACAGAGCATGTGTATGTGTATGCATAGGTACATGCATGGATATTCTGTTCATGAAAGAATTTCTGTAATTTTTTTATATCTTCTTACAACTTAAAATTGTTAAATTCAGACTTTCAATATAAAGTAAGAGTTACCTGTTCAATTTTTATTGTATCTAATATCCAACTGCATTATCTGCGTTTCAAAATGATGTCCTGAAATTCTGAAACATGAATTTCTATTTCACTGCAAAAAAATCTTGTAATATGAATGAAACATGAACCTACATTTTGGTTGTTCTTTCACTGTCCGATTTCTTTGACAGAAATCTTTGGCATGGTGAATTACAGCATTCTTTGGTTGTCATTGCATTCTTACCCTGATTTTTATGTCATTCTTAGTATAATATCCTATAAGTCATATTTCACAGTCCTTCTGATATTTCCTAGTAATAGTCTCCAGATTGGTCTAACTGGATCAACATAACTAATGACAGTTATGTTCCATTTAAGCACCATTATGTATGTTTCTTACAGAAAAGAACGTAGTTGGCAAAAACCGTAAGACATCTCAAATGCAGAGGTTATGTATTAATAAAAAATTAGAATTGTCACAACACTCAAATGAAAAATAAAAAATATGTGTTTGTTCTAGTTATGAGGAAGAGCTTCTTCTGTTGAGTGAACTGGACACAAGCGTTGCTGTAGAAAAAATAGCTTCATATAAACAATACTCTATTTGTGAGATCAATAACAGAAATTCACAAATACAGATATATTTCTTCTCCTGGCAGTCAAAATATCATCGTACAAATAATTCCTGCCAAACTCACTTTTTTTTTTTCAGGTAACACAAAATGCTGATTTATCATCCTTTCTGCCATACAGTAGTTACCTGACTAATAATGTACTTCTCAGCAGAGGCTTTGTAATCTTCCACTGACTTTAGTTCTTAAAAGATACATCCTCTCATTTGCATCCTGTGGACTACATAGTTTTCCATTTGTCTACTGAACTGCATTAATGTTTCTGTCCTTCTTTCCGAATGTATTTCTAACAATGAACCGTATGTCTAACCATAAAATGTCATCCTTGCTTTTCTGTATTAAATAAGGCAAACATGCTTTATGTAAGAAAAACAATTTAAGCCATGCGTACAGAATGAAGTCATATTAAAAAAATATGTACAGTTCAAAAGAATAAATGAGATTGCAGTGTTAAGAAATAGGTAGGCAGTGGAAAGAAGGAATCGATTCTCTTCACTGTTTCATGGAAGTCAGAAAGGCCAGAGCACAAGTGTACATAACTAGGCCGATAGCTGAATTCCTGTCAGAAATTATAGACAAAAACAACAACAACAACAAAAAGACAAATGGAATTCCAGGGGCAAAAGTAAACTAAATAAGAAGGAGCAAAAGTGTAGTGTGCTGGTAACTCATTCATCTTTGATATGGCTTGAGGCCTCTATAAAAGACCCCAACACAAAACCATCAACTTATTTCATTATCATAGATTATCTCATTGCAAAGTTCTAATTTGCATATTGTAATGCTCTAGATCAAAAACTTCAGCAAGAAGGAGAAATACTAAACCAAGGAGTCTTATTGTGGTAATTATTTTCAGCTCCATTAAAATTTACTTATGAGGCATCTTGGGAAATTCAGACACATATTCTCCCTGCCCCCCTCCCCCCGCCCCCCAGCTATGAATCTCAGCTGTAAAGCCTGGACCTAAGAACAGGATATAATCCTTATTCCTAATTATTTTTTTTATATAAGAACTCAACTTCCAGTTTTGATATGTCATCTCTTATAACACCAAACCATAGCATTTCAGCTTCCTAAGCTATATACCCTATATGTATACAACAATGTATACGCTACTCACAACGCAGCGTTCAGTCATAAGTTTTCATTTTGTCTCCTTAGAATTCAAGCAAAAAAACCTGCCATACCAGGACTGTCCCTGAATCAAAGCTTCTTGCCAGTAGAAGGAGGGAAACCATAGTTTCTAAGTGAAGAGTAAGTTCTCTAAATTCTCTAAGTGAACATTATTTCCTTATGAGTCAAGAAATATAATTTTTTTTTAATAGTTTACACAGATCTAGGACAGAAGAGCTTAAAAAAATTCAAGCAAATTAGAGCTTACAAGGAAAGAGCTTGGTAAGTTTTGAATATTGCTAATGAAGAGCAAATTATGCATGAATCTTCCCCTCATCTCTTGTTTTTGTGATTCTGACCACAAGTAAAATGAATCCTTAGGAGAAAAGGAAAGCTTTTGTACCATTCATTAACAAGTTAAATGAAAATGCAGTGAGTACAACATTGCTAGCACATTTATGGACAAAGAAATTACATTTAAAAAATAAAAATATTTTACTGTAAAAATAAAAATAAGAGCCCTGAGCACAGTCACTTTCAAAAAAAAGAGAGAGTGAAAGTAAGATTTTTACATTATTTAATTTTCTATTGGCAGGTTGACCACTTCAGTGAAAAACCTTTCTTTACTGTTTTGGGGTTTTTTTTGTTTAATTATCCCATAGTTTCTTTACTATATGACCCTATATGCAAAANCAGGAAAACGGGCTGCATCAAATAAAAAAAAAAAAAAAAAAAAAAAAGTCTTTCTTCCGCAAAATTTGAAAAACAAGAAGGAAATGACTCTGTAGTGAAAGAACTAAAGAGGAACACATCAGAGGAAGACTAAGTTTCTGGCAGTGCTTGAAACAAAATAGTCTCTAAATGTCATAAATGATCTGTAAATATTAGAAAATATTCAGGCAGACAAGACAAAGTATTAACATATGTGTGACACAATGATTATAAATAATTAATACTTACAAATATATATCTGTTGTGGGAATGTATGAAAAGACACTTTCAATATGCAAAATGAATCAACACATGAAAAAAAAAAGTATTGTATATACCAAATTATTTTGACGCTACCAAAACACTCTAGATTTTTATTCTGTGGGGTTTTTTAGTTATATTCATAGAAAGCAAAACACAAACTAGAAAGGGAATTCAGTTAAGTCAGTATAATGTTATTTAGCTCTATCGTTCTGAGTAAGAGGCTAGCCCATTATCCTTAGTTCAATTTCCAGATGTCCTATCCAGTTTGTGAGGAAAAGAGGGAGGTGAATAAAAAATTCAGATGTGTATAATGGACTCTGTTTTCAAGGTTCCTTGGCTCCTACATGTCTCTGAAATACTGTGGGACTGTATCTCATGTGGGGTTTGTCTGTAAATCAAAAGAGCCTGCTAGTATATGACTGTAGGGACTCAAGGAAGTCACTAGTAGTAAAGTGGCAAAACTACTGCTCATCCTAGTAAACAAAAAAAAAAAAAAAATTAAAAGAACTGACAATATGATTTCTCATTGACAACAGGAGCTAAAATTATTCCCACTATAGCTTTACTACATTTTTTTATCTCTGTTGTCTCTGTGCAGTCTCACACTTTTGATGTTTGCATATACTGTTACAAACAGAAGAGCCACATATTCTAAAAGCCTGCATGAGCATATTATAAGATCAGGCATATAACTTCCTTTCACTACCATTAGCTGACAATTAGCTCCAAGATGGACCCGTGGCTGGCCAAGGCCGAGCTCATCAGTGATGGTGGTAGCGCCTCTGTGATAACATATTTAAGTAGGAAAAAGAAAAACTGCGCAACAATAGCAGCAGTCAGAAGAGAGGAGTGAGAACATGTAAGAGCAACAACTCTGCAGACACCAAGGTCAGTGAAGAAGGAGGAGTCTGTTTTGTCCATGATGATAATCTTGAGGGATCTCTCCCTGTCCTTATCTCAACTCATGAGCCTTTCATTATATTTTCTCTCTCCTGTCCAGCTGAGGAGGGGAGTGACCGAGTGGCTTTGGTGGACACATGGCATCCAGCCAGGGTCAACACCTAGATACTAAAATGTCTTTGAGCAAATGGCCCAATTTGCTTGGGCTTCTGAAAAGCTTACCATCTTTCGCTTGCCCAGTTCCATATCTGAGAAACATAATCAAGGTGTCTCTTTGCTTGTGATATGCTTTTCAGAGGATTAATATAATAAGGGTTTATAAATTCTTAGCTACTATGGACAGCTACGTACCCTTTGGACCTAGGATTGTACTGTATTCGATCAATGACATCCCAAGTCAATCAAAACTTTGAAGTATGACTGCTGCCTGCTACTTTTCAGAAGTTAATATATCAACAGACATCAAATTTTTTGAGCTGTTAATGCAACATGTTTTACTGGAACACATACCCAGATTAGAACAGAATAAATCTGTCAGTAGGGAAAACTCAGGACTGTTGTGCGAGGTAAAGTAAATGACAAGTTCCTTTTTCATGGGGAAAAAATAGAGACTTTCTCTCCTACATTCATACAAGAATGGCCAAAACTCTGAGGTTTAATCAGCTTTCGTTAGTCCTTGAGGTGTATTTACTCCTTTCCATCAATTCAAAGTCTTAGCTTTGAACATCTCTGTTTCAGATGTGCCAAGACCCTTTGGGCTCAAGTCTGATTCCTGCTAAAGGCTCTCAAAGGCCTACTTTTATGTCCCTATCTGCCTCAGGCTACAATGAAGAATCTGTTCTGATTTTCATATGCTTGGTGGCTCATAAGGAAGATGCGGTCCTCTTCTCTAAATCTTCCACCTGACTCTGACTGCAAGAAAACAGTAGAAGCATTTCTGATTGTGGAGATGCTGTAAATAGCAAATTATAAATAAGTCATATTTAATATTTTGAAATTTTTTTGCCTAATAAATTAATTTAAGATGAAAGAGAACAGTTTTTATAATAATGTCAACATCATTATAACTTTTGAATCAGTATTTAAAATCTCTTCTTTAGGAAGTGGAGGGGAAAGGTGGTTCTGTGAACCTGCAATCTTCTGCTCACTTGTTTTTAATGTACGTAATACATTTGAAAATAAGCTATTAAACTAAAAATGGTATTTGGGTATTTTTTCTTGGGAGCAGCTAACTAATGGGAAACAGATACAGGCCAAGTTTTTGACATTGAAATATTTTAATAATGTGTTTCATAACAAAGATTTTGCAGAATTGCCACGTGGACAATAACTTCAGTTTATCCTCCATTTCAGTTGTTATCTCAAATCACGTTGTGGCATGTTAGAGCTTCAAGAAAGAGAACTATTGCCTCATCACTTCCTTCATCTGCATTTTAAAAGTTCAATTAGTCAAACTAATTTTAAGAACATCAGTAGTCAAAGAATCAATTCTATAACTTAGAATGAAAGACTTCATTGGTTTTTAATGCAAAGGGATATGAAAACTTGATGTTGTTAAAATGAAGAAGTTAATTTGATTATTTTGTCCCCAAAAGATTTATCAAATTATTATTTTTAATGTATTTAAAGAAATACTTTTCATTAGATCATTACATGGAGCCACTTGGAAAACATGAGGGTTCTCTTTCTCAATTTTTGGTTGTTAGTGCAATGATAGTTCTGGGCAAATTGTGGAAACTGTATGAAACTTAAATAATATGTACCAAATATATCAAAGAGGATATAATCAAAATTTTTACTGTCCACTGTTCTTTCTGACAAACTGAGGTAAAAATGCACTTCCAATTTTTGACATTTAGAAGCTATACAAAGGATACTATGAATTGTGCTTCGTAGAAAATATTTCATACAGGAGTCTGTAATGGAAATTTATAAAAGGATTTCCATTGTGTGGTTATAAATCTAGGAATTAAAGCTTCACCAGAAGCTACAAATGATAAGTTTTCTGAAAGAGAATGATAACATCTCCTTTTTCTGTGATTTAAGTACTTTCATACTCACCAAAAAAAAAAAAAAAGAAAACACAAAGCTAATTGTATTAAAGAATGCAAATGTCTCCAGGCATGAGATGTAATGATAATCAGTCTACAGGGGCATTTCATTACTTTTCTCTGGCATTAAGGTCCCTTCTAACTCTAACCATTCTACGATTCTATGATTCTATAAGGCTAGAGTAAATTGAGACTGACTAGGAGATTGATTGCAAGTACTGCCCCATGGTAGGGCTTTTCTAGGAACTTATTTTATTTTTATGAATGCAGATCTGTATAAATTTTGTCTCCTGACTCATGAAAAGTTAAAGCCTCTTGTGCTATCAGTTCTCTTTCTTCTTTTAAATAAGGTCCGTCCTACCTTTTTCTTCTTCTTTCTCCCATTCCATCCTTCCACCTTAACCTTTCAGGTCTCCCTCAATCTGCAGTGCAGTGAAAAATCTATCAAGATTCTTTGCAATCAATCAGGACCCCCTGACTAAACACATCGTTAAAAAAAAAATATTTGGAAATAGTGAGATCCTACAGTGGTTACTAGCTCTCTACAAGTTTTATAAAAGGTAAGGTAGTGGATCTTTGGTTACATTTCCAATTTAAACCACATTAGCTGAAACGTGTCTTCCCTATTCTCTTACAGGGAAATCTACTCTTTGAGAACTCAAAAACTGTGTGACAGAGCTCCTTCTGCTCTTTCCAGAGTACTAGCCTTAGGTGACAACGTCTTGCCGTTGCTATCAATTCAGTAATACATGCTTCCATAAAAAGCAAAAGGAATCCACGTGTCAGGGTCTGGAACAACAGGGCAGGGGCTGGTACAGGCTGTGGCTGGACTGGAAACTGGCATTCTGATAACACATCTCAGGCAGGGTCTCAGGGCCCAATGCTGAACTGAAACAGGGCTACTCAGTCCATGGGTATGAGACCTCAGCTAAGGCTGGTCGGGGCCATTAATGCCTGCTAGTGCACTCAGGGCCCTGACGGTTCTAACAGAGACTTGCTTCAGTACGAAATGCTGTCTCGTATCCACGCCCCCAAACATCACACAACTATTTTATCATCTATCTATTTTTTAATCAAAATTCTTGGGCTCAGTTCTTTCCTGAAAAACGTTTTGTAAAGTAGTAGTTGTGCTTGTTCATTTTTAGTGTCACTGAATATCTTGTTACTATATTCCGAGAACAAAACCTTTCGGAACATTCTCTCTGTGTGACAGGTTGCATATGACCTTTCGTTTGCTTCAGACACTGGAGTATTTAGTCTGTTCAACCATCAACCTAAGGTCCTTAAGTTTCACTGAGTTAGTTTCTACCAGGCCTCCAAACTTTAATTGTTGTAGTTTCCAGGAAATCAAATTGTGGTGTTCTATTGGCAGGAAAACAAGGCTATGAGCTACACAAGAGAGGCAGAGATGTCTGAATGCCTGAAATTTAAATGCTTACTACAGGGCATATGTTCTCACTGCCTCAGCTATCAATGTAGTTCACAAAAGAGCAGGATTCACCCAGGCACACAGGAAAACAATAGAGTAAGCAGAGAATAGCCTAAACTGCCCATTCATAAAAATCTAACAAAAGGTCATAATTCCCTCATCAGAATTAACTCATAGGCAACACCAGCCTTGATTAAGATGGGTGATCCAGGTAAAGCCCATCAAATGAAATTATGGCCCCTCTTCCACATGGTACTAGTCAAGTAATTAGAAAAATGAGCTAGCACATAGAGGACCTAGGTTCAAATTCTTCCTTTGTCAAAGGTAATTTGAGCCCCCAGGTCCTACTTTACAGGAGATACAGCAAAACATTGAGTTTTGGGATATTGTTCGTATGCGCTCCCTATCTCTCACACTGAAGTTATTTTGCTTCTATTAGTGCAATTAAAATGATTTCATTGAGGTAAAAAACCAATCATTTCTGGAGGTTAAGGCAGTCTTGCAAGGGGATAGTCAAGCTCCATCTAGTGAATATGTAAATCTTCCAACAGATGCACGAGTGTTAAAAGGTTGTTCTAATATTGAACTATCCTCCTAGCTGTAGGCAAAGGCAATGCTAAGCAGGCCTAAAAATATGATGTCTGAGTGTTACAGCTGTGCAAATGAAGAAATAAGAGCTTGAGTATATGACTGCTAAGCAGAAAGATAAACAACTAATGAGCAAGATGTTTGTACTTCAAAAGACCAATGAGAACATCTATAACTCTGTTGGTGACATGCAGACTTCAAAATGTCCCAAACATCTTTTAAAGGACACACAGTATGAACTACTGTGAACTGAACATATACCGGAATTATTAGCAGGAGCTGAGTTCTGTGCTTAGCATATGGTTATAGTTAATTATTAATAGTTTCTTGGCAGACATTATAGAAAATGATATGCTGTAGGAAGAGGCACAGTAAAGTGCACGAGGAAGCAATGAGGTAGATGAAGAGCAGAGCTGTAGTTTGAGTTCTTGGATTGATGTTGCTAGGCAGCTGACTTCACTGCATCATTGCCTGATGAGCGTTAAGCTAGAGGTATGTTTACTACTGCTTTACCGCACAAAAACAAACACCAAAGCTTTAAGATCAAACTCAGCATCAAACCAATGTTTGTGCTGGCAAAAAGATAAGTGACTCTGGTTCTTCGAAAAGACAGGAACTGGAACAAACCGTGAAAGCATCTGAATCCTGTGTGCCAACAGTGGGCCATCAGTCTCTGGAGATACAACAGTACATGAAGCATCAACAACAGCCCGCGGTAGAAACAGAGATCAGGGGTACCCAAAATAGATAAAAATACTTTATTTTAAGGCTGCAGTTTTCTAAACTCCAACTTTGAGCTCTTGGAAATGATAATGCTTTCAATGGGTGTCTTTCCCACCTGTTTATTTAGGGAATACATCGTTCTCTTACTCTCTCTTTTTAGACTTGTTTTACAGCTTCTGTGCCATTGGGGTGTGCTTTCTTTTCAACCTTTTTTGACATTTCTAAATTATTCTTTAAAAGCTAATAAAAAGATCAGAGATATAATTTCATTATGGTTTTGACAATGCCATTTACAGCGATAAGGTCAGTTTTATATTTGCCTTTTCAAAGAATCAAAGAAAAATTTGCATTTTTTTCATAATTATCTGTTAGGGGTTCATGTTGAGGAAGCTATGTCTGACATCCTCACCATTTTGTCATTGTTTTTTGAAATATAAATGATAGAAGACTACTTGCATTTTTAGTTCCCATTATACTACACTGTATATGACTGTGTTGGAAATGTATTTTCTTACTATTTCTTAATTATGATTCAGGTCATTCTGCAACAGTAATCTGTCTTACTCATAATTTATTGTCTGATCAATCACCAGCAATCAAGCTACACCACCATTTACTTCATATAATTGCTTAGATGACTGTCGGTAATCTACTGCTTTTTTTTGCATGCTCCTGTCAAGTAAAAAAGGATAGTTTTTCTTTGCAAAACCACAGAAGATACCAAATAACACAGGCAACTAAATCACCAATTTACCGACTGTGTCTGACATGAAAGCACCAGTTATAAGCTCATCAGTTACTTCCACTCTTAGATACCAAGTCAAGGGATCAAAATAAAGAAAAATTGGAAAGGGGTAAGAAGTAGGAAAAAAGACCACCCGATTTGACATAGCCCTCACCTTAAAAGGCTTCTAAACACATATACTATAAATAAAAACACACATTTCCAGCTTTTTCCTCTTTTGCATTGCACTCGCAGAGCTTTTCCGTAACATTGATGGAGTACAGGCTTTGAACATATCCATCCCTTTCTGTTAAGAGATATCCTCTCTCAGGGCTTCTAACGCATGCCACCTCATAAATAATTTCTTGCTTTATGTTGAATGGGGAAGCTCCTACTCTTGAACCACTTTGTATCTCTTCACCACATTAACCAAAGCAATCTGAACATCCAAAGCCATTGCAAAGTTGATTCTGTCTTGGAGCTGCTTTAAAATTGAGTATTACCAATATGCACATCCCTAATACAGAATCTGCCATCAGGGCAAATCTCTAGTGGGGAAAATAGCCCACTTACCTTCCATCCAAGGCATTACAGGATGTTGCTTGATTAGGGTAGTCCTTTCTCCTGTTTAACCATGAATTTGAATTTTTATTTTTCCCCAGAAATGCAAATGGAGGTTCACTTGTTTAGTTAACTGCCTTTGTTCAATAAGTGGCGGCAAGTAACTTGGTTCTCTTTGAAACATCCGACATCCCTATTACCTCTCCTGTGCATACACATTCAGATCTGTATTTCTATTTGTCTTGATAAGCAGCAAGTATTAAGGGAAATCTGTTGGTCTCAAAGGACTTTCAGCTACAGACTTCAAAAAATTAGGTAGATTGAACCGAAGATTGATGTCTGAGGATCAGTCACATTAAGTTTCATTTTCTGTAAGAACTAACCCAGGCTACCTGAGATTCAGGTTTTTGAGTATAATTCTTTTCTCCTTTTCTAAATATTGGAACTAGAGAAGACTTTTGGAATGTTCCCGTTTTCCAAGAATTACAGAAGACATTCAATAGATAAGAGAGCTTGCCTTAAGCATGAGTTTAATAAGAGTATAATGAGCTGTGGCTGAGAGGACACTATACACAAAACCGTGGTATAATAAGCCAGGTCTAACAGGCAATAAAAGCAAGAACTGAGTGCGGTGAGCCTAGATACTGGCCACAGACCAACAAGTGGCAAGAGAACAATGCCTTAAAATTTTGGAAATATATACTGTGATATCATCATGGACTGATCTGACTGGCACCCTGTGTTGACATCTGCCTATAAGAGCTCCCAGTAACAGAAATGGGTGGAACATTGTTACTTGGCCATTCCTCACCACATAGAAGCGAACTGCCTGAGGTAGAGCTACTCCTCGGTGCTAAGCCACTGCACAGGCACAGACCCTGACACTGAGACTAGTTAGAGTAAGTGTTGCGGTTCCCCCGGATTTAATGGTGCCAACCCACAGGAGAGATGAAAAGAGCAGTTCTTGGTGCCTATGGGCGCACATGTGTGGGTGGGTGTGAGTGTAGAGCTTTTTCCTCATAAAGACTGTCACTTAACAGTGTCATGCTGGCCTGGTGTTCCTGTTTTTCTTTAGTTAGTTTCACTATCTTTTTTTTTTTAAAAAAAAAAAAGATATCTTTTTTAAACCCGTATATGGTCCCATCTTTCTTTGCCCAGTCCTGCTTTTGTCCAAATTCTGAGACGTCCTTCTTGAAAGAGCTGATTATAGGTATACATTATTTTGCATTTACCAAAGGCAAGTCATATGATCAGTACGCATTGTGGTGGTTATGTTAGGTGGTTATGACAGGCAATTACTTTGTATTCTGTGTAATTGCCTAGAGCTGCCAGTTTTCCCTTTGAAATGTCAGGTTTTCATCTGCCCTACGGGGTTGGAAAGTGAGACTATTTCCCTAGCTGTCTCACCCAAGATAAAGTTGAAAAGTCAGATAGGCTAGAGGGTGCTATAGTATGGTTTACCTCCAAGGGAAGGTTTGCAGATCATGATACTAAGGTTAAAGGGCTTAACCCTGTCTCTATGAGGAAGCTCCAGTACAAAGAGGTTGAGAGACCTCCAGCCCCTCTCAGCAATACAATGATTTTCACACTCATTTTTGTTTATAGTAAAGGAAAGATCACGTTGTCATAATTTCTTATCATAAATTCTCTTTCAAATCGTGTTGAACTTGGAAGCAGTGGAAACTGAACAACTACAGCTTGTGGTATCTGACTGTTCTCTACAAGACAGATTTCAGAATGCAGTCTTTAAAGGGAAACTTCCATGACAGACCTGATGTCTTCTAAGGTCCAAGTTGGGAAAGATACTACTAGTGTTCTTCCTGATGTTTTAGGAATATAGACTGAAAAGTACTGACGAGCAATTTACAAGTTTGCTGCTTCTAGTTTCAAGGCTTCTTTTCTAAGTTAGGCAACTTTTTCAGTATACTGATATTTTAGTGCGCCCTCCTTCCCACTCTCTTCAGTGAATCATAAATATTTATGATCTTGACTCCTGAGGAAGATACAGACATCTAGCATCTAAAATTGGATTTCAGTGTAAGTTCATGCTCATGATTCTTCCTATTGACTCTATTGGGAACTGGATTGTTATTAACACTTGAAAACACATATCAACAAACAGGGATAAATCATCCCCGTGCATTTTATTTTTGAATAAGCATACAATGAGAGAGCAATTCAGACATGGACAAAAGTCAGAGGAAGGAAAATTTCACTTCTAGACATTTCGTATGATTTTTTTGCAACATTAAGAAATATTTCTATTTAAAACCTCTCTTCTTAAGACAGAAAAGTCATCTGTTGTGGTTTGGTTTCTTTAGAATCCCCAAAACTGTAATAAAAAAAAAATTAATTGTCTTGCGAAAGTTAGAGCTGCATCACAAACCCTGACTAAGTCAGAGAGAACAGAACTTTGTTTTACCCTGTCTGTGCTCTAAGCCAGCACATAGCAAAAGAGGGTTTTATATCATAAATTCTCTTCCTGATATGTCTTGTCTCAAAAAATTGTGTAAAACTGTTTTGCAGGTGTTAGACAGTTTCATTCTTCTAAGACTATCAAATATGTCTCCCTGGATTTGAAAATTCCTCTGCCTCAAAAGGAATGTAGGAGAGGGGGGGAAAAAATAAATTACTAAGGGCCAGGACTCTAGAAGTAGAAAGCAATAGCTTTCTGTAATCTTGATCATCTCCCACACAGTAGAAAAAATGTGTCAGTAGGTTAGCAACTGAATAATGAAAGACAGTAGGTGTAATTATACTGTGTTTCCTTGGAAGGATAGCCCCATATTGCTATAGTCTTTTAACTCACAGCTGTAGTTACTTGCCTCACGTTTTATAATTTTGTTCATTTCACATACATTACAGGAAGAAAGCTTGCTCAACTGTTTCCCAAAATTGTCTGTTTATTTTCTATGAGTAGGCTTTGCTTTCTAAGTGTGAACTGATCTGTAAAAGTAATCAGAGACTTAAAAAAAAAAAGCCCAGTAGTTATATAGCAGTTAAAATTGCTGCTATGTGCCCTAAATAGGCAGGTTCCAGAACCTCTGCCCCAAAATACATATGCAAATTTTGTGTTGAGTAGTAGGATTCTTAGCTATGGGGATGGCTTCTAAAATATTACAGATATTATAAATATAAATATATAAAATAAAAAGTTGTTTTTCTGCCTACTATTGAAGACCACTGCCCGAGAGGCAAGGGAAAGCATATGTGAGACTGAGTGAGTGAGGGCTTTTCTTATCCCCTTTAGCAGGTAGGCATTTGGGTTATGTTAATACCTGTCTTGTTCTTCCCCCTCCATGGAGGAACTATGGCTGACAGCAGATGCCTTGGAACAACTACTACAACAAGGCAAAGAGCTAATGATGCTCTTCCAGACTAGCCCTCCAGTCTTTTTATTTCAGAATCATTTACAGACCAATTTTGGCACACTTATCATCTTGCAGCAGGAAGTTCCACTTCTGAGCTACGTTTGTGTGAAGAAACCTCTCCTTTTATTTGAATATGCCTCCTTCTATTTTAATTTCTTTACTCTCAGATGGCAATTTGGAGAAGACAATAAACATCCATTCCCTATTTACCTCATCAGCACCACTGGTAGCTAGGCTGGGGAAAGCACCTAAGTAGAATGTAACTGGAAAGACAGATCTGTAACTGAGACAATTCAGGATCAACTGTTCTAGAAAGGATGAGTTTAAGAAGCAGGCACAGATTTTCACATTTTGGGCCACATCTGGAACCCATTACTCTCAATACATAGTAATTTCTCATTCAATTAAAACATCACTGGAAAAAGTTATAACTTCAAGGTCAGTGTGGATAAGTCATTCACTTTCGTTCCTTAAGTGTGCAGTTATTCCTGGTTACTCTGTCTTCCCTGAGCCAGGCTTTCTACAGTCGTAAGTAACTTACAAGTTAGTACAAGTACCTTAATGGTACCATAGAGTACCAGGAACTTACTACATGATACTTCCTGCTGAAAAAAGATTAGGACTTCTCTTCAAGGGTATTAGGTTATGCCGCCATGTGGTGGATTAAGAGATCTTATTAAATGTGACTAGTATTGGACTTTGAGAGTCTTTCAGAAGATACTGTACACTGTTTAGTAACTTAAGAAAATAACAACAGACAACCCAAAATCTAATAAATTAGATTCAACTGCCCATACCATGGAAAGCAACAGATACAGAAATTGCTCATGCTCTGTTAATGGTATTTGTTGAAGGTAAGACACAGAAATCAAACCTTTTGATTCATGGATTCAGTAGCTGCCAGGAAAGGGCAGAAGTCCACCTTCTGCCCCATTCATAACCCGTCAAATAGACATATATGTTTCTTTCACTTCCTCAGAAGCATTAGATATTGATGAAAGATAGAAGCAGGACATTAGGAAAGATGTGATGAATGGCATTATGCCTTTCAGCAAATCCTACAGCTCACTGTAGTAGGTTTTTCCTGTTAGGTTACAGAATCAGGCCAAGACTTTGGAGATGTTTCCCTGATGTCAGGGAGGTGTTGTCAGCACAGATCATGTGGGCTCAGCTTGTATGATATACTTCTTGCCACTTCAGGAATTAAGATGCTGGCAGCTTCTCTGTCCTCCCCACTGTAGGTTTTTTCACATTGTTTCCCCCTACATCATCTGAAAACTTCTAATTTTAAAATATGCTTGTTACCAATAGCTAGCTTGACTTATTGTTCTATTGTCCACAGATTGGTCTGCTGCGTATCTGAGATAATTTTTCAGGTAGGATTGAAGTGTCACTTTTCCCTTGAAAAATGCTTCATTAAAGGGCAATAATGAAAGTTTTTCCAACAAGAGGAGAAATGGCTAATGGTAATAAAAAAATGAGGTTTTCAATTACACCAAAATTGAATGGAAAATGAAGGATGTAAAACACCTGGCATTATCACAGAAGGGGAATTTGATGTGAACATGAAAAGACATAAGCAGGTGCTGAACAGGCAAGTAATGTTAGATGGATGGATTCCACAGGGAAGGATTTTATATTGATGAATTAAATAGAAAACAAAGAAAAATTAGAAGGATATAAACCGGTGAAGACTCAGTGAAATAGCAGTTCTCTTCAGGCCTCTCATCGTACAGCAAAACAAAAAGAAGACATAATGTCTGCAGTTAAAGCAGGATAATTTTGAAGTCAGATGTATATTAAAGGTCAAGCAGAGTCTAAGAAAGAGTGGATTGCTGATTTCTTGGATTGCTGAGTATGACACCTGTCACCTGAAGAAGAAACAGGTTTGGATTGGCACCTCATTTCTGAAAGCCTGAAAAGAGATACCTGGAAAGTACCTTAGAGATAGGAGTGGGATAGAGTCACAAGACCATGTAATCTGTCCCACTGTGTACAAAGGAGAAAAGAGAACATCTGCCAAAAGAAATGTGTGTGTTATTGCCACACTTTTAATGGGAGATTGAAATAGTCTGTTTCCCAAGAGTGTCAGGACTCAATAGTATCTGTTACATATTCTCCTCCAGGAATTCCTAAAGTACAAATTAATTGTTTAGAGACTAACAGACTTAACTTCTACTTGGAAGTTTGAGTTTCTATTCCAACAGTCTTACTGAAATATTTTCTAGGCACTGAGATTAGATTGTTAACATTTAGGAATTTTTAACAATGAAACAAGAGATGAACTACATCATTTCAAGTTTGCCTGTTCCTCTTTCCTTCAGGCCAAAAGCCTGTAAAAACCAAAGTTATACCAGATCTTGATTTTTTATAAATGCAAACCTGTGGGGATCTATAAAATAAGTAAAGGAAGGGGAAATGATATTTTGGTTGTGAAAACCAGTAACACTGATGTATTTGCAATGTAGTGTAATACAAGTACCATGTCCGGCAGTGGGCCAGGAAGGAGGGAAGAGAAGGAAAGGTTCCAGGACTAGCGTCATGAAGAAAAAGTGGGCATGATCAAGGGCAGAGGAAAAAAAAAAAACAAACACGAGATTAAAGAGAATAATCTTACAGAGAACCTGAATAGGAACTATATATATATATATTTTTTTTTTTTTTTTCCGAGAAGGCCCTTGACCTTCAACATTCGCAGGTAAAGTCAGTCAATATTAAAGGTCAGAATGAGATGTTTTCTGAGGGGGAGAGGGAGAATGATTAGCCTATGCTCACTCACCACATGGTTCATGCCTTTCAGAATAATCTGTGCTTCTCTTTTGGTAAATATATTAATCTATAATAAATGAGCTAAAATAAAAAACCCTAAAGCTCCTTCCATTTCCTGTACTGTAGAAAACAAAAGTATTAATGAAAAATGAAAGTGTTGTTGCACTAAATCAAAAAAGGCAAATAAATGACCTTTCAAATTTAGAAATAAAATTAATGTATGAAGAAAAATACCTTTGCTCTACAAACTGGTGTTACACATTGTGAGGTTTAACAGAAACCTAAATTTAAAGAAAAATGAGGAGGTACACTATAAAGTTGTTTCTAACCTTCATAAGCAAATCTGCTCTCAGTTCAATTACATGGTTGTCAACACTAACATGAAGCCAACCTTTCTCTCCCTATAAAACAGTTGTGACAATACCATGCCTGTATTAATATAAACACTCTGGTGATTTGCAATTTTAGACTATATTGAGAATCTTTTTTCTTTCTGCTTCACAATCCTGATTTCTTTAAAAAGAGAGTAAATTCTACAAACCTTTTTTTTTTTTTTTAATAGATCTGAAATATTTCAATTTCTGCCTTTTAAATAAAGAACGGAAATTAGATGGACTTGAGACAAACTTTAACTCCTTTTAATGGTCATTTAGAATAAAAATATCTTTTTAGCACTGTTGTGTTAATTTATTAATTTTCATGTGCTCCAAATATCGGTCTTCTACAAGCAGCAATGAACACAAAGCTTGTTTTGTTTTCTAAACACAGCATTGTCTTTCAAAGTAGCAGGCAGACTCAACAACTCCTTGGGGAATTATTCTCTGAAAGGAAGGTGGCAGAAGTAGTGAGGTAAAGAATGCAAAAAAGTGGGATAAATCAAAAGAATGTAAATAGGATGAGTAAGGGAGATGTAAACTGTTCCATAAATAAAGTCATATAGAAAAAAATCCATGATCAAAACCTGCATATCTTAAACCTAGCAAAAGAAAAAGATACTAAAAAATGGTACAAGACAGAAAAATGGAAAATAAGCCTGACAAAGGACTGTTCATGAAAAAAAGATTCAAGCAGAATCCTGGCAATGTGCAAGGTTAAGGCATTTTAAAAATTGTGCTATAAAAGCATAAACTAGATGCTGAAGGTGGAAAAATCCCTACTTTGTCTGTAGACTAATGGACTTTGGAATTATTTTGTTGAGAAAATAAATGTTGTATACCATACTCATTACTGTGTGCCATTTAATTAACTATGAAAATAATCATTAAGCACCTTCTAGACTATCCATATCCACTACGTAATACATGTGCATACATACAGGTATGTTTTTCACCTAGGATGAACAGCTTTCATTTAAACTCTTCTCTCTCCTCAAAACAGGTGCTAGAGTAATGCCCTACTGTATGAAAAAAAGGTTAGTGAGAACCAGTGACTGGAAGTCTAAGTCTGTACAACCCAAGTACATGCAAAGTACATTTTAAACATAATTAGTTATTCAGAACAGCTAATGACAACTTCTGGACTCTGTATTGTTTTGTTTCAAAATAAGGTTTAATACTATTAAACATCAACCTTTCAAGCATCTCTAATTTTTTTTTTCCTTCCTGACGATTCCATTCTAGCCTCACATGGGAAAAAAAATTCCGTTCCATTTAAGCAGTAAGAAGACGCAAAACTTGTTGCCTTGACCAATGGTAGTTCAGATCAGTGAATTACATGAAAATACTAATTTTCATTCTTGTGCTGTTTATTACGTCTTAGATGCAGTTTAAGAAGAATATCGAGGAAATAATTTCATAAATACCTGATATGGGATATAGCAGCCATCATCACAGGTAAAACAAGGCCATCTTAGAGTCAAAGAACAAACTGCCAGTTAACAAGTGTTTATATTATAATGATAAAAAGTGGAGACGGGATTATGACTACCATGATAACATTTTCAATTTCTAATCACCCCTTCTCTCTTGAATGAAGTTTCAAAGATTTTTTTTTTGTTTTACTGGTTGAGGCATGGTAGACTCTCCTAAATGCACAATTTGGTGTATTTTCCCCCATTAAAATATTCCAAGGCAAACAATTGCTTTTATTTAATTTAAAAGGAAAAAAGAAAACAACCCTAGATTTCCGTCTCATCAGATTCTTACTTTCAGCCCTGACTGTATGTCAGAGTCTCTATTTGTTTTCAGAAGAAGTTCCAATGTTCATTGGAAATAAAATTGCTTGACAATTGTTTATACATGGGTGCCTACTCCACACTTGAAAGGCACAAAGAATAGTGAACATCTTTTCTCCAGCTGCACAGTTTAGGAAAGTGAGCATAGATGGATTGTTATTAAATAAAATTCACGGGTCTTATTGCTCTTACTGGCACCACTTCTTATTTTTACCAATTCCCTTTTGAAGAAGCAAGTACATATATGTTGTACAAACAGACCATGGACTTGACAAATAAGCCGTTCATAATAGACTAAAATTTGATGAGATGAAGACAGAAAAGAACACTTCAGAGATTCTATTGTTTAAAACTTTTTTCTCTCATTGAAAAATGTGTCAAGTGAACAGCTGCGTTTTTAAGCGTGGCTAATCTATACCTATAACTTTGATATTTCTTTTCCACTCCTTTTTGATAAATAAATAATAATTTTATCATCTCTTTTCAATCATCCCATTTGAGTCTTTAAGCACTTATAAATACCATGTAATGGCAAGTCAAAGATTACTCTGTGTATGTGGAATTGATTTTCTTTATTCAGCTTGTGGCTTTGTTTGCTTTGAACACACACCACACCCCCCCCCAATACTTACAAGAGCAAAGCTAAGGCATAGTTATTTTCCCTTCTTATTACTAAGAAAAGGTTAAGGAAGTATTCTTCAATATATTTGTGCAGATGAGTCCTGACAGAAGCTTATCTCCAATGTAACTGGTAAGAATTAAATGAGATTTTTTTTCTTTCTGCCTCAAAGAACTGACATTTTATCTAGGAGTACAGTGGTTCTGATGAACATTCTTCTTTCTTATAACCACTGAGGTCCACCCAGATCCTCTGTGCCTTCCCAGTGATATAAGCTGTCCTTCTGACTCTTTTTCAGGTCTCAGTTATAGTAATGTAAATCTCTACTAATGCTCAGCCACACCATTACAGAAACACTACAGAAAGACAAAAGGTCTCCCAACAGAGTGGAAACTCCAACAGAAGAAAGTCAGTCTCTCAACTGTTACATGAGCACCTATAGTATCATCGCTAAAAAGCCAAGAGGCTCTAAGTGATAACCTGGCATCCACCTAATTCAAAGGCAGAGCTTCTAGCCTTTGACAAGAAACTGAGAACTCTCTAGTGCATCAGAGAGTGAAGGGTATATTGCTAGTCAAAAATAAAAAAAAAACTAAGCAAAACAAAAAAAAAGATTTATTGTGTTGTCAATATAGCAGATTTTGACCAATGATATGACAAATCTCTATTGTTTTAATTTTTCCATGTTTTTTATACAAATTGCCCTCTAACCAAAATCAATGTAACCCTCAACGTTCCTCAGAAATTTGTTTTCAGAACAAAAATGGCAAGCTATTAGATTTCTAAACTCTATTGTGAAAATGCAGTTTTGAACAATTTCAGACACTTACAAGCTATCTAAAAGTGCACTGAAAGTGGTATAGGAAATGCTGACAATGTCCATTTTTCATAAAGTAAGATAGAAAATTTAGGATTTATTGCCTATTTGAAAAGTGCTATTTAAAGAAAGAGCTCTCTTCTGTACTTAAGGTTCATCAACAGATGGATCCTGAGTTTCGCCTATCAAAATGAGCCAAATGTTTATATGAGTTGGCAGAATTTGACCTATGTTAGTTTACTGAGTATGCTCTGTGTTGTTTTATAAATTGGTTTAGTCAGTCTAGAATGTGAGTTACTATAGTTCATATTCTCCAAGCTACTATTCTCTTTTGTTAATTCCATGTAGCATTTATTTATTAGCTAACTGAAAGTAAATAAACATAATATCAGTTTTATAAACCAAATTATAAAACATCTTTCACTAATGTCACATAACAAATACCGAATTCGAAAATGAAAAATCGTTTTGGAAGTGATAAAAAAACCTCACAACTTTGTATTAGTCTTCCTGTTTTATGGCTGATTTTGATATGAACTCTGCTTTAGCATCTGCTAAGCCAGAATAGCCGAATCTCTTTTGATAAGGTATTATGCTGGGAGTTTATTGTCAAGAAATTCTGAATTTTATTTTTCTTCCCTCCTCTCCTGAACTTTGCTTTGGATTTAATCAAAATGTACATAGGGAAATTTGAATGGAGTTTGATTCATTATTTTACCTATATATATGCAATATTGCAAAACCAGAAAAAAGCCTATTCTTGTGCACGAGAATGGGAATGGGCTCATGGGAATAAGGAGGAAATTGTTTTATGTTAAGGTTCATTAGTGATCAAAAATCAATTATATTTGATTCTTGCATGCTTAATTTTATTGCTTTCACTGAACCAGGCTGTGTTTGCATTTAACTGAGAGGATGTATTTGAGAACTTTTATGTGAAGCAGAATAGCAGTTTCTGGATATGTAAGTAAACAAAACCAGAGTCACTTCTACAGGAATGTTCATTTAACAGGAAAGACACGTCCATATATTAATTGTTTAAATATGTGCATTGTATTTCTTTACTATCTCTTGGTTAAATTAATTTAACAGTGATCTATAAAGTGATTTCTCTGCAGTTAAAAAAAAAAGAAAAAGGGAGACAAAAAATTAAGATAAGTTATTTGCTTGAAGAGATTCAAGAAAATTATGACAGATCTCAAAGGTGTCAGTTAGCTTAAGTGTTAAGTGAGAGTTAATCTATTTCGTCATATTGCTGTAAAAGAAACATGAGTGATTTACATAGGAGTCTTGCACAGATTTCTACGAGGTTCAAAAAAGTGTACTGATTTCTAATAATTGATGAGATATACAGCAGCTACCTAGTGCAAACAAACAAACAAAAGTCTGAAGAGTTAACACCATTTCTCACTTTGTCTCAGAAAGTTATTTACCACCAGAGACAAACAACATAATTTTCAACCTCCTCCAGACCCTAGAAAAACTTGCTATCTCTAGGTCAGCACAGAATCAGCAAAATTATCTTCATACTATGTTTATAGGACTTGGATTTTAGGAGTCTGAAGTCTCCGTTGATTCCCAAGTAGTTTAAATTTGCATATAAATAAGTCATCTTAGCAAAGAAAATCTACCATGAGTCAACCCATAAGTTAAAAAAGTAACAACATTTCAAAAAGGATTTTTATTATACAGTTTAGGGTAATATATTTATGTTTGGAAATATTCAGTTGAAAATAAAGGATTAATTGGGCTTTAAGTTATCACCAACATTTCAAAGGGAATAGCCGTTTTTGAAAATTTTAATAGTTCAGGGCCCTAAATTTCAGAGGCAGTTCTCAAAATAAAAATATATGTGAGATTGATTTGGGCACTCCAGAACTCTAGTAACTCTCAAAAGTTCACAACTAGATTTTTATTCATGTGAATTCAATGTCTATCTACTTACATAGCCAACTTCTTGGTTATTTACTTAATTGTCTAAATACTAAAACCCTCTGTAACTTGAAATATTTGATACAATTTAGCTTGGGCACTCCATTCATATTAAACTCTGAACTGAAACAAACCCTATGTTTGGATGGATGTACATCTATACTGAATTTAAAACTTGCTTCATGGTTTTAGCAGGTATTTTCAGAATCTGAAAGGAAACCATTAGGTGGCATGTCTTACTGATCACTGTTTAGAAAAGAAGAAGAAAATGCTATTGTAGTACCTTCCATTTGCCAATTGTTCTGCACCAATCAGTAGTTCAGCATTCTTCAGATTCATAATTCTGAGGAGTAATTTGTAATTCCAAACTAGCTGGAGTGTGGATAATTTTTAGCATACCTCAAAACAGAAGATAACTTTCATAATAGATTTTTAGTTAAAGAGTTTCTCAGACTTCAAATAACACCTTTTTTCCAAGCCCCCATCCTTTCTTTTTTTTTAATTGTGATGATGTCTAATAGACAAGTTCCCTGGTCATGTATTCTTGAATTATCTGTATTCTGTCTGGTCAACATAAATTAAGTTTTAGTTTTCTAGGCAGGGGTTCAAACTTGTTCAGTGTCTTGTCATCATATGTCAGTAGAGGGCAATATAAACGTGGTTACTTCACAGGTGGAACTACACAAATAACAATGCAATACACTCAAAGGAATGAAGTTCAGACAGAAATTATTTTTGAGATAGTTGGGTTTGGCACCATTTCAGTTGTAAGAATTCAGTCAATAGTTGAAAAGAGGCAGCAATCTCATATCTTAAAATGTGACTTGAGGCAATATTAAAAGTTCTCAAATAAAGATGGAGATAACTTATTAATTCTCAGGCTCTTTGTTAAGCTGGGGGATTCACTGAGGCATTCAAGTATGAGACCTCTTGTTCTGTATTGCATAGTATGATTCAGCATTCAATGCAGTGGTTGAGATTAGAGTGTTTTGCAATAGTGAAGATTAAAGGCTGTTTTCTGTAGATTTAAATGGTTTAGTAGTATCCTATTTAAGATCTGTCACAGACTTTAACGGAGTTTTGTAAAAGCTGCATCTTCATTTTCAGTAATCCCATCCAAAAACGGTGTGGGAGATGACTCCAAACAAATATATGGCTTAGCTAAAAACTGCAGGTTATACAATGAAGTAGCAAAGGCCTATTTAATCTTAGTTTTCAATTTTTGGGATAGGGTGAATATTCACCCTTTACTTTGAAAATTTCCATTCCTTTTCTGTTACTCTTATTTTAGACAAATTTAACAAAATAATATTGGACATGTCTATCCTCTAACTCAAGTTCTCGATTTAACTAAATCAGCAACATGTTTTTCATTAATCTGAAGATAACACTCTGTTTGTATTTTTCTATCTACAGCGTAGATAACTATACTGTTTGTAGTTTTCTCCCGTTGTCTTACTCTTCATCCTTTCTTTGTATACTCTGTTGCTCTGAGAGAAGGCTAATATGTTTTTTTTTTTAAACTGCTAATGTAAACTGTAGACATCTATTTGATATATTTGACAGAAATCAGTATTTTAGCAGATTTTACTTCTGTCATGGTTTAAGGTAAAACAGAACCAACTTTCTGTTCAGTAATTTTACTTCTTAGCTAGGCTTCTTCTAATTCTCTGAAATTAACAGCATATTGTGCAGAAAACTACATTCTCAGAGTGATAGGACCAATGTTTATAGTCCATGCCAAGCAATAGTACGCAGAGAGGCTCTTACGTATGTTTATTGCTATAACAACCAAGGTCAGCTAATTTCATTATTTGCCCTGTTGGAGGGTTGGAAGCAGAAAAGTGTAGAGGGGTCCGACCTGCAGGGAGGAGCGGACAGGACAAGTGACCAAAAATTGACCAACAGGGACATTGCACCCTACCTGCCCCATGCTCAGTATAAAAGCTGAAGGATCAAAGGGTAAGCTCTCTTTCTTCAATAGCTGACATCTGAGGAGGACCCTGTCTGTTCATCTGCCTTTGATCCCAGTCCATGGGTTCCTGACTCCAGTTCTGGAATCCAGTTCCCATCCATTGCTGAGTCCAGTCTGGGACTTCCCCAGTGCCTGCTGGTGACATCATCTTGGGAGCTTAATACAGTTTTGTATATACTGTATCTATTTTATTATTTCCTTTTTATTTTATTATTAATATTTCACAAAACTACTTTAGTTCTTTCTAAACTCATAAATCTCTTTACCTCTCCTCCTCCTCCTCTCCTTGGAGCGAGAGGTGGGTGAGAGCATCTGTCCTCTCCATCATTGGCCAATTCGTCCAAAACCATGACAACTTTAAATAAATCAGGTTATCAGTTTCCTACCTTCGTGAACTTTGGACTTGAATCTTTTACTAGCTATAAATAAGAAGAATTTCCTGTTCTTTCAAGTATTTTACTGTATTGAGAAGAAAACAAAATAACCACTTGTTAACTCAAAAAATTCTTATAATTCTCATTTAGTCTTAAAATTATTTGTGCTTAGAAGAATTATACTATTAGTATAATGCTGCTAATTCTACACTCTGTGTTATGCAATTTTACGAAAGGCTGAAAATTAATGGCTGTAGCCCTGGGGCTTGTTAATTTGTTTTACTTTTAACACACACACACACACACACACACACACACACACACACACATTTCAGTGGTGTAATTGTACTATTACCGGTGCTGGAAAACAGGGAGACTAAATTCGTTATGGTTACTTACACTTTCTAGATTGAGAACACACTAATTCAGTTGAAAAAATCTA
The DNA here is from genome assembly GCA_013400035.1 of Rynchops niger. Taxonomy (NCBI): domain Eukaryota; kingdom Metazoa; phylum Chordata; class Aves; order Charadriiformes; family Laridae; genus Rynchops; species Rynchops niger. Next base: position 129,194 of record VXBH01004946.1, read on the forward strand.
TTCGAAAGAAATTATAAAAAAGTAGCCTAAAACTACTTTTGGTACATAGATGGTTAGAATCACTGTTTACTTCAGCCTATAAGGAAAAGGTAAGAGACAATGGTCTGGGGACGATCTGATGCCATCAGAACTGGAAAAGTGTAAAAGGGTCGCACCTGTGGGGAGGAGTGGACAGTACAGGACAGGTGACCCAAAACTGACCAACAGGGTATTCCATCCCATCTGATCGCATCTGCACCTGGGAAGGGAGAGAGAGGTTAGAGAGAGCATCTGTGATTCATTTAGTGGCCAGCCCAGCCTAAACCACAATGTACATCTGAACTACAACAGTCAAACTATTAGGGTAATGACCAGAGACTAAATAAGAAGGATGTGGATAAGTCACTCTGTTTTCATTATACTAGTTGACACAAAAACCTAGGAAGGATTCAGATGTTCATCAGTTCTCTGTAGCTTAAAAATGCTCGCTACGCGACTTGAGGACCAGACCTTTGAAGTGTGTGAAGGAGATGTCCGTGCAAGAGTGAAGATGCCTCAGTGTCCCTCCGCCTGCCTGGTCAGCACCCTGGACAGGTCTCTCTGCCTTTGTGCCTCGTCAAGTGCGCACGGGAACGAGATGTGAAGTCACTAAGGATGACATCCTCCTCTCTGGTCTCTGCAGGGTTTTTATTGACTTTGTTCTGTGCAGAATTTGCTGGAAGTTTAAGACTATTGTCTGTATAATCTTATCGGTTTTAGGATGACAGCATTTGCAATACCTCTTTATACTGAATGAGCACCATGATCTGACGGGAGAGAAAGTGACAGTTCAAGACAATTAGTTCTGTCTCAAGAAGAAGGGCTATCTGTGATTATGAGCACCATAGAACTGCTCCCTGGGAAGCAGTATGCTTCAAGGAGATGGAAAAACATTTTTTCTGAGGATGAGCTTCTTATCTGAAGATACTATTTTAAAAATTACTCCTTTTAGTAAATTAATTAAAAACATGCGCTAGCTGCTCCAGAAATGTAAACATGTATTACTGAAGTTGCTTTTAATTTGAAGGGAAAAAATATCATCAATGAATTGTCATTTCCAGTTTATTAATCTCATTTCTTTATTTCCTGTGGAAGAATTCTCTACCTCTACCCTGCTAATGTAAAAAGTCTTTCTTTTCTTCAGTAGTTCCTTTAATAAGCTAAATTGCATATTTTTATATTTTTAATCAGTTCAATGTGCATAAAGTAGAGCATAAAATACTGTGCTGGGTAATGACGTTGGTCTAAAGTTGTTCATAGAAATAGAAACCTGTTTTTTTCATTCTGAAGTAATGTAATTCATTTGAATGTCACTGAGGTTCTCATACAAACAGGAAAGAAGGAACTTATATGATGTCTGGTGTTGAAAATCCTAGGTAGATATTAGTGAGGTAGAAAATTAAGTCTGTTCTACATGTTTTGTTTACTGACGGGAAAATTGTCATATTTATCCCCAACAGTTAGCTACTACAAATATAAATGATAAGGTATTTAAGATAAAGAAGATAAAAATAAATAGAATTTACAGCTTTTGGCAATGTTCCAGAATACAGAAATCAACAGATCTTCTGTAGCTCAAGTGTGATTAAATCAGAATTCCGGTTTCAAGGACAAGAGAAAACGGTCCATAAAGTTTATTTTTACTAGTATTAAACCTAAAAGCTGTTTATGATTCACTAGAATCCTTGATTGCACAGAAACTGAAGGTCTGGTAGTTATTTGGGACGTTCCATTTTCTTAGCAGACCATGCCAATTTGTCTTTAATTATTGAAGAGGTTAAAACAACAAAATCTGACAGATTGTTAGCTGAACTCAATCCAGACAGATGGCACCATTCCATTCAAGCCAGTTTTGGGGAAGTTCTGCTGCACCATATGCTAGAATCAGTTCAATAGCTAATTAGTGCTTATTATAAGACAATCATTCTCTCAAGTAAATTTCTTATGGATGGGTTGCAATTACAGAATGAGAAGAAAGAAGAAACAAAAATCTGAATAGCATATACCCTCACTGACTTGTTTACTGCCATCATAAATAAAGGTCAGCATGGTGAGCCATCCATCTTGAATAACCTTTCAGTTCAATCCCAGTAGTGCTGACATTCCTGGGACGTATTTGGAAAATAAATATTGAATGTTGTAATGAATTACAGCTTTTTTCCTCCTTTTTCTTAACAGCTGTGGTGCAAAGGATGGAGTAAAGTTGATTATGCAACTGAGTTCTTATCTATTAAATTAAGCTAATTAAAAGAAAAGAAATTGCAACAATTTACAAAAGTTTAGAATTATCAGCCCAAGAAGAAAAGTGATTGTTATAAACATGAGCAGAGATTACTTTCCAATAGTCTTATATATTAACTTTAGTCTACCAGGCAAAAGCACTAAGTGGAATGCCAATATTTTTATAGGGTAAAAGCAAGATGAAGGTGAAGAAAGATGCTATGATATGCTGGTATTATGGTGTCTTTTACCAGTTTTCCTGGGACTTAATATGATTCTCTGAAGTCAGATTTTTAAGACTTATCTGTTCAAATTGACTATTGAAGTTCAGGCTTTACCATCTTTCTCTCTCAGGCATGCCTTCTGCATAAATAAACTGATATGCAAAACACTTAAGTGGTCTTGATGTTCAAAGAAATTGTTAGAATGAGAACTCCGTAATTACACAGGCTTTGGGAAAGGAGAATTTGATGTGCAACAGATGTAGAAGAGACCTATTAGGATGATGAGAAGAAGAAAGAGTTAGTTATTACAAGAATGAATATGTGTCTGTGTGGTATTTCACAGGAACATGTAAGCAAGCTCTTGCAGCCTAGTGTGATTGGAAACTCAGAGCTCTATCGATAAAACTGTTTATTATCCCAAAGTACGTCTGTTCACACCAAGAACAGGCAGAGAAAACCCTCATGAGCCTACAAAACTTCTAAAAAATCTATTCTGGAGAAGCTTAGTCTTTATTTTGTTCAACCACTTTGGCATAGCAAAATAAAGCCTGAGGAAGAGCTGACTTTATTGGGTACAGCAAGGAGGGAAGTTTCTAAACAGCCTTCTGATAGAACATCAGAGCCAAAAGTCTACAAATTTTTAAGATAAATTTAATCATTTTTGAAAAGAACTCAACCAGAAAGTAAGCCCTTTGGTTTGGTTTGGTTTGTGGTTTTTATTTGGTTGGCTGGTTTTTGGTTTTGTTTTCTTCAGAAGGTGGTTTCACCAAACATCATAATATGGCTTTCTGAAATAAGAGTTTTATTTTCTATTTGTTTGTCTTGGCCGTACTAAGGTGATTTCTAAGTACACTCCATTATGAGCTCCTGCAAAATTTCTTAATATGCACAGATGTGACCACATCAAGCAGAATTCAAATAGGGTCTACTAGCTGCTTAATCTGCCTCTGTTCAATCAATAAAGGAGCTTAATTTACCTGAGCAGATAAAAAAAGACTCCTACCCTCTAAACCAGCTCTCTCTGACAAGGTATTTGAACCCATTTGAACCCATCTCCGCAGGAATCCTCATGCTTTAGTAAACCAAATGCAGAGCATTTACAGGCATGCATCTTGGTGAACATGAATGGTGTGATCTCTGTGTGTACATTATGTTCAAGTCCTCCCTGGAATACTAGTCACACGTGAGATAAACAGGTGTTCTTCCAACAACCTACTTTCCACTGGGGAAATGCCAGTCCAGGGCTACCTACCACTGGAACAAATAGCATTGCTGGCTTCCATCTTTCCAACAACTTTCTTATCCTGCAGTAAATTAATTGCTTTGTTGACAGGGAATTTTGTTCTGAGCGGTTGCTATTCCCAAAGTCCGTCCCTCCATCCATCCATCCATCCATCCATCCATCCATCCCCCTTTTTAATTAACTTGAAATGTGTCAGTTGTATGTGGAGATTTTGCTATAGGAATGACTCACACGGTTTGCATTACACTTAGGAAGGCCCCAAGAGCAGATGTCTCAGGTTAATCTATGTATATGTCACTAGAAGAATATGCAACGAGATTTTTAATAAACCTGAATTTAGCATTCAGCAAGGCTGACCTTGGCCAAGGCCCAAACGTCCATCCAGCCACCCTCTTGTTTCCCCTCCTCCACAAGACAGAGGGACAAAACAGGATGAAAAAGCTCATGGGTTGAGATAAAGAAAGGGAGATCACTTACCAATTACTGTCTGTGGAAAAACACTCGGCATGGGGAAAATTAATTTAATTTGTTGCCAATTAAACTCGATTTGGGCAGTAAGTTCTAGTTGTTGAAATGAGGGTTTGAAACTGGGACTTCTGAGAAGCCAGAGAGAAGTTGGAGCACAGAAACAGCCTTACAGTGACTGTAAAGAGGAGGGATTGTCTTCACAGAGGTCAGCGTTTCTCCTCACTTCACAATCTTCTCTAGAACCATCAAAGAAGAGAAATTCAGCTTTGGTGATGATCATGCTTTCTTTATATCTTTGGAAGGAAGAGAGACTTACAGAAGAGTTGGAATAACTATTCCCATGGAAAGTATGCTGTGTGAGACTAGATAGCTGTTGCTGCAGAGGAAACAGTCATTGCAGTGAAAAGGTAGACTTCCACCAAACAAACTTTTATGTCTGTTTGAAAGAGTAGCCTGGCATTAGTGCTGGAATACTTTTGCATCACAATTGTTGTCAGCAAATAGCAGGGTGTATCATCATAAGGAAAAGAGTTGCAAGTCTCAGTACTGAATGTTCATGACAGCTGGGTATGACTTTGCATGTATATATGCTTTCCTACATGAAAAAAGGACACGCGCCACTTTCAAAATTGATGCCATACATTAATTTGCAGTGATAGTGGGATTACAATTCTCAGACCTCTCATGCAGTCTTTGGAAAAAAATTTCCATAACTGAAACAAAGTTCATTAGGATTACGTGAAAGCACAATACTGTACCATCAGTATTAGCCTCCATGAGAGATAATACTTATCCCTCCCTCCCTGGCAAAAAAAAAAAAAAAAACAAAAAAAAAAACAAACAAAAAATCCCCATGCACTTTGAATTCCTTCCCTGCTTCTTATTCCAGCACCCAGGCCACAGTTTTCCAGAACAGCACTGTGGCTGGCAAGTTAGCTGGACATGGGGGAAGTTCCAGGCAGTCTTCAGTGTAAAATGGACATGATCTGTGTAGGAAAATCTGAAAATCTGAAATCTGAAGGCAGAAGCAGGATGGCCTAGCATAGGCAAGGATCTCCACCATTGTTTGTCAGACAGATTTCTACTAGAACATTTTGTCCACAGGAGGTCTAATACTCATCTACTCAATATGGGAGATAGGGTGCGTTTCTACAGCAGTGGGCAGCCCAGATATCTGCATAGCCAGAGGAGCAGCTTCTAATCATCCAAAAAGCTACAATAGCATGCCATGATCTCAATTGCCAGCAACACGATATACCCCAGGCACAGAGCAATCAAGAATTACAGCCTCCTGGCTACCCTCAAAAGGGATTTTCTTTTGTCCAGGGGAGCATCTTCAGTTGTAGGAAATTCTCCATTTGCTCCTGCTCAAAGCTAGCAAGGAAGACCTCTCAGAGAAATGCCAATAACACAACATCTCTGTCACAGAATACGTAGCCCAGCTTCTTTCCACCCTTGTACACATTAATTTCACTTCTCTCCCATTCCTAGTCTTGGCAGTAGATTGCTATAGACATGCAACTCTCACCAGCTCTGTCCCAGGGCATTGTCAAGCCCACCAACATAAGCGACACCTGCCAGTACTTTGAAGCTTATTCTGTCTATGCAGTCCTCCTGGGACATGATCTGCAAAAGAATACCTTGCCATCACACCTGCTCTGCAAGCTTTCATCTTGGGATGCCTGTGGAACAAGTGCATTGCATTGCATGTCTCCAGACACTGTACAGTATAGATGTGCCTGATTTTTTTTCTACATAAATATATCTAAAGGGGTAAGTCTGAGCTGCGACTATCAGCCTCAGGATCCTGGTGTGAAGAAATCACAGCATTACAAAATAAGCCCAGAAGTGCTACCCTGAGGCCAAGGAACTTAAGTTCCAATACCAGGGGGAGAATATATCCTGCTTGCAAGCAGGTGAACTTGCGCAGCAGTGGCAGAAGGCTCAATTTCTGCACTTTGTGCATCACATCTAAATGGGCCTACACTACAACTACAGGCTACACAAGAACTCTTGAATACCACTGCACAGCCCTAAGTAATGTAAAAGCATGCAAGATGGAGAACATATTAGCATATTAAACTTTTATGTAGCTTTAGGATCTTGTTTTTGTTGTAAGCAGGGGTTGGGCTAAAAATACAAATAAATATTAGTACTTAAGCTTCTTCATAATAATCATATTTAGAATAAAAGATTGAGATAAACTCTTACACCAAATTTGAACCATTTCTGAGACAACTGTTATTTGTTGTTCCAAAATCTAGCTATCTTATTCCTGCACATTCATACTTTTCTTTTGCCTTGTCTTTAAGAACTATGGTAAATACAGCAGATCTAAGTGATTGCAATTATTTAAATAAGAATGTATGTAACTTCTGGACATCTTCCACTTCCAAAAACTTTTTTTGTCCCATCAGTACTGAAATATGAATATATTATCATTTAGCAAGCAAATCAAAGCAAGCATGATAAACATTTTCTAATAATTACCAATTTTTACATGGCTGAATTTTGATAGTTTGCCACTTTCTGATCATTGTGAAATAATTAAGGATGGTTGCACACACCCCTTTCTAGAGCTTATCAATTCATCAACTGAATTAGATCTCTCTCTCCCAGAAAAAGAGTATGTTACTTCATATATTCTCTGCTACTTATAGTTTAAGATGTTTGCAACTGTTAGTTGATGTAACTGCTGTGCAGTTTAAAGAAATGTCATCTCACTTAACTGATCAGTATATACATTTGTTTCAAATTTCCAACAGAATAGCATAATGTGTTTTTACCACTAGGGAATCTGTTTGTATCACCCTGGAATTCACAATTAAACAGCTTTTTGTCAGGCTTTACATGTCAGACTTGGAGAAATTAACTTATTTCTTCAGAACAAGTACCATCTCAAAACGGAAATTTTAATGCTGTCTTATTACTAAGATACATGTTTTATAAAAGGAAAAGGCACTGTTCTGACCTTGATAACAGAATTCACAGTAGTTTCAGGCATCTCTAATATTCCTGTGACTGATTGCCCTCAAAATGCCTTTACTGAATATTGCCCTGTCCTTATATCTGCTCCACTAGTGCAGTAATTAATCTCTCCCTGAGAACCTCTTCCCTAATACGGCTCGGTTTTTTCCTTTCTTTTAATGTATCACAAGAGCAGCTATACAAAGCAGGTTGAACTCTTCCTGCTCTCAAAACCAGAAAAAACCTGTTGAAAACAAACCGAAGTACATCACTTTGGACTGTTCAAGTGAGAAATCAGATCTTCCTTTGTTTTGTCTCTAAATGGATCTTAGGGCTTGCATTCTTCTTTAATAAAGAGCCAGACAAAGATAGCAGGTAGGGAAACCATGAGTCACGCAGTCATGCTATCTAAAGACTAATCCAAGCAAATCCTCTGCCCATGTATTTTGCATCAATTCTCATTTAGAGCAGACAAACTATGTGAATAAATTGATAGAAGAGCAGATCAACCCCATGTGATATCTCCTACATACCTTTCTCTCCATATGGCTAGAATGGTATTTTAATTATGTATGCATTAGTCTGTGTGTGCATGGGATGGTATTTTTAGGTCCAGTCTTAGACATTGTTGTGATTGTCTGAGAACCCTGATGGCACATATCTGAACCTGAAAATGGAAATGTTTTTTAGTTGGTCTAGTACGTGGTATTATTTCATCCTGTACACTCTGATTCCTGTATATAAGTGAAATTCCTTTTTAAAGGTGAAGATGTCTCCAGGCAGTGGATGTCAAGATGCTTAATGAGTCTAGAAAATCCTATGAAAACTAATTGCATAGGTGTCACCATAATAGAGCTATACCTGCAAACACCAGTAAGGCAAAAATAAAGGAACATTTTGAGTTGCAGATCTGATTGGGGATTTGGGGGGAGCAATGGAAATAAAGCCTGATAGGTAACTAGGTGGAGAACTGCTCTATATTCCATAGCACTTCCCAATAAGAAAAATGTTATCTATTTCCTGCACTTTGGTAATGCTAATACTGAAGCTCCTGTTCAAATAATGTACTGAACTCTATAACATTTAAATCAAACTTTTAGCTTTGGTCTGTAATCTAGTTTATTCAAGTGATGCCTTTTTCATAATTTTCCAAACTGTCATCAATGATACACATCAGCATGCTGACAAAAATATCAAAATAATTTAGACATCATGAAAAGAAGCAGGATTACAATAGATTTTAGAAGTGGAGATTGATGGGTCCAGCAAAGAGAGACAATTATTTCAAACAAAAAACAGAAAAGAGGACATAAGAGCCACAATTTTGTTTTCAAAATATAATTGCTGTATGTAGTGAACAGTAATCATTTAAGTACATCATACTACAAATTAATAAACAACAACACTGTGAAAATATGTTCATAAACCCAAAAGCAGGATGCAGTTTAGTTAGTCCCCAGAAGAACTAACATCTACATCATTTCAAAAGAAAAAAGAAGTCTTTCAAAAAGAACAGTATCCAGAGAAGTCAACCCCAAGAAAGCGAGAGTAGCTCTTCTATCAGGTTGCTTGTGATAATTGTAGCAAAGAGAAACATTGAATGTTTATTTCAATACCTGTCCCAAGAGGAACATGAGGTACAAACAGTGAACTGTAGAAACAAATTTAAAGACAGTCATTGTCAACACAACACATCTTTTATAAGAAAGAAAAAATGAGGCAAGGACAGAAAGGCCAAATTTGCTCCTTTTTCCAGATTAGTACTCATCTCTGTATGTAGCTGTTCTCTGGCTGTTCTGACCAGTAAAGAGTTGAAAAGACAGTCCTAGGATCTTACTAAAGAAAATAAAGTTTTTCAAAATATATTAAATAGTGTAGAGAACAAGATAAGAATTTCTAGCTGAATTCATCTGTGACAGAAATCACCTGGCTTACTGCTTCCTCCGTTTAGTGGAACTGCCAGTAGTGGATTGTTTGTATGGATAGTTTGTCATTTACATGCTTTTAAAATTTCTTTGTCTGCTGTCTTTTCCATATGAAATTCTGCTTTGTCTGCTTTCTGCTCCTTTACTGCAGTTCTGCTCTACAGTGTAATTCGTTTTGCTGTGCTATCACTTAGAATCCAAGCTAGCAGCTCCTCAGAAGTCCCATCCCACAATCTTCCTATAAATCTTATACTCACGTACTGAGAGAAAGAAGGTTTGGAACATTCCCTGTCTTACCTTCCAGATACTGTGCATTTAAGTATATGTTTCTTGAATAACTAAACAATAAATTTCTCATTTTTGTAAGTTACATAGCTACAAAATTAATTACACGGATCATCATTTTTATCTATACATTAAATGAAGTATGATACAAATGAAATTTCAGAATGAGTCTACAATATTTTAGGAATAAAATGCCATCCTGACCACCTCATCTACCCTTAGATCACATGATTTGCCTGTCAGAGGGCAGCAAGGGTGGTACTTCTCCAAAGAGACAATGAAGTGGAGAAACCCATCCTTGAGCTGGGGGAAATGAGTAAGAAGCAAGGAGTGGCAGGAAGAAACCATTACGCTCTGATGCCCTGCACTGCCCATCACTTTGCTGAAGGGACTAGGAGGGACTGAGTGTGATGTGTGGTGAAAACAAGGGGAGGTGAGATTAGAAAAGGCATAGAGGAGATGAAGTTCAGCGTATACTGAAGTTGAGCCTAGGGAAAAGGAAGGAAAAGGGCTCCCTTAAGTGTTTTTTTTAATGCTTTGGGGGGGGGTTGTTATTTGGGGTTTTTTCCCCATGTTTAATTGGGAACTTAATTAATTGGAATTAAATTATATTAAGTAATTGGTATTAAATTATACTTAGTAAAATTCCCTCATTAATGTTGTTTTGCCCATGACAACCAGAAAGGAACAAATGTGGGCAAATATAGGGCAAAGGAGATAAAAGTTGTTGGGTGTAAACAGGCAGCTCATCTGTAGGTCTGCTTGGCTGATCCTTACATTTGACCACTTCAGTCTGTCCTCTACTCTTATTAAATCCTATTTCTAGCTACCACGCGGGGTTGAAGCCTTTATTCTGCATGCCTCTGTACAAACACTAGCCAACTTCAGTCCCGATGAGCGGGTCTTTAAGTTAAGAGATCCAGGCACCTGCAAGGGGATTGGGACCACTAACCTCAAGAGTTCATGGTTTCCAGAGTCAGGCATCTGGGGGAGACCCAGGTTTGGGGGTCTGTTTCTGGGCCAGCTGCTGTGCGGGGGCTTACCCACGGTCAGCTTCGCTGCTGCCTGGATGTGATGGCACAGAAAGGCAGCAGTCTTCCAGCTGTCAGGCATGGGTGGAGGGGATCCAGCTGAGTCGTGCAGCTTGGCAGATTCAGCGACTCCTAACAGTTCATTACTCAATGAAAATTGAGAAAATTTTGTGCATTTAGAAGAAGAGGAAGACAAAGTGAGTTCTTTATTTTTAAAAGAGGCTTGAAAAAAACACCTCAGGGAATGTAAACATATTGTAGAATCTACATATGAAAGGATTGCCACAAGATAGACATAGTAGTACTATGGAAAAGAAATATTTTTTATTTTATATTCTTTCAAAACTTGGATTAAGGATTTGATAAGATCACAGTAACTGAATGGTTAAAGCAGCAGAACACAGGGAACAGTATCTTGTGATGAACACTGTACGGTGGTTACCTGCTTAACCCAAACTTGTTGGCAGAAAAAATCGCATGTGTACCTTTTGCTCAGGGAACCAGAATGAAACAAAATGTAGGCTTGAGTTAGTCATCACCACACTGTCAGAAGCAAAAGGCAGAGAAGGTGATTTCTGAGTACAAACATTTTAAACCAGCTTCTTCCCACCAAAGCTGTTGGGACCCTCCTTCAGTGAAGGGATATATTGTGACAAAAGCTTTAGACTAGCTCATAATTAGGTAAAAAAAAATCCCCATCTGCCATTCTCAACACAGCATACTTGATATTTATCCCTTCTAGCAAGTCTGTTTTCTATTTCGTTATTCTCTGATATGACAGCACATTTTGGAAAAAAAAGATTATTTGGCTGTTTTGAACATTTACTTCCCATGAACCCAGTCATGGTGATAGTTTTGCCAAAGCATTCAGCTTTGTTGAAGTGTAAGGACAGCAGCTTCACTCCTAGAGTCAGACCCATCACTCCCCTCTGTGCTTCCTCCACAGTTTGTACCTTTAATGGGAAGAGGTATTAATACTCTACCCACGACAGCAGCTCAGCAGACTGTCATGTTTAGAAGCACATCTTGAAAGCAGTTCATGCAAATTACATGCCAACTCGTTGTCTCCAGTAGAAGAGTACATTAAGAGTAAGAAAGTATTCAGCAGTGACAAGTTAGAACAGTAACTATGAAAAGTTCTCTTATCAGTCAAGACAGAATGGAGAAGGAATGTGACAAAAAATAACAGAAAGTAGTCTAATTCTTGTGAATTAGGTACAGCTAGCAGCAATGGTTAATAAGTTGAAACTTCTAAATTGTCTACTGCAGCAAAGATGAAGAAGGCAGTACATCTCAGAAATTAGTAGTACTAATGAGACTACAGAAACTGGAAGAAATATGATGCCATATTAAGAAAATAAGTAGAGAGGAAAATGAAATGAGATGGTGGGGAAAAAAGATACTCTTATTGCAATCTAAAAAGACTGCATTTAGGAGAGGGGCAGTGAATACTAAAAACCTATTCATATTTTGTAAGGTTTTTCTTGTGCGCATTTTGCAAGAAACAAAACGTGATTACCCTGATAAACTTACATAGGCTGATCGTGCTTAGATACTATACAGAATTTTTAAACAGGGAATGACAGAAAAACCTTTCAGACCCTTTCCATACCTTCTGAGAGGCAGAGAAGCACTGAGGCGTAGCCCCAGTTATATTTGGAGGAAGAATACATCCTGTCTAAAGGACTGCAGTGGCTGTGCTGCTTCTCTCCAAGAAAACTCTCTCTGGAATTAGGCTGTGCTGCTCAATTTATCATAGTCCAAAAGCTAAACCTAGGAGACTGTTTTGATAAAGATGATAAAAACTTCTTGTTCCATTTAAAACAGGTGATGGAACAAGAATAGTTAGCCAGGTCATTTCATGCAATAGTCTGTTTCCTCAGAAATCCTATGTCTAGAAAACCTCTTCTTGTCTAGATAAAAAAGGACTGTGAGGAAGACCCCCGTGGTTTAAAACTTTCCTTCTGTCCTATGTTTTTGGTTTATTTTTTTGCTCCTCATGGTGACTTAGTGAAAAACCTTCTGCTCTCAGTCTGTACTTGTCTCCTTAGAAAGGGAGAAGAAAGCAGCATATTGTTGCTTTTTATCTTCTGTACTAAGCGTTAAGTGGATATCTCAAACCTGTGAGGCCACTGAGGTTTGTGAGGCACTTTTCATTAAATGGTTTGGTAACCAGAGTCTAACTGGATAATTGCATTCTCTCATGAATATTTCCTATTAGGCTTAGACAACTGTGTTCTGATGTTGCTTATTGAGGGCTACCAAATTCCAGGCAAAAGAATTTGTCTGTTGGTCAGACTAAGAGATTTTTTCTACTCAGTCTGCTCTACTATTCTTTCGGTACTGCCATAGCTGTGACCAGCACTGAAGATACTCCTGGAAGGAATTTCTGTGACCTAAGCAGTTTGCAAATTATCAAATGGATTCTGTCTCTATTCCTATCAAAAACCTCTCAGATCAACAGATAGGACATATTTAAGTAAAAGCAACAAACCGGAGTACAATCACTGACACTAAGGATGGAATAACCTGGTCTTAAATAAGAATACAGACAGTGAGCCATACTCCCTAATGGATATCACTCAAAAGATGATAAATTTAAGATTGTCCTATCCATAGGAAATTCTCCAGTTTGATTTACCTGACTAGAATTATAAGCACTGATATTATGAACTCTCTGAGAATTCCTGGTTTAAAAAGAGGCTAATGGTATCCTGCCCTCTCTCATCCCCTGAAAAGAGGAAGACTAAGCAAAGCCATTAGAAAAACAGATAATAGAAGTTTTCATTCCTCATTGTCAAATAGACTTTTTCTCTTCTACACACAAACATTATTTCCGTTGTCTCAGTAACCTCTTATCATCATAATAATAACATCCTTTTAGTGTCAAAATCAAAGTGACCATCATAGGAATGCTGTGCTAACAAAGGTGGCAAGAAATGCTATAAATCCTTTTAACTTGTCCAAACACATGATATATAAGAAAAGTAAATCTATAAAAAGCATCCAAGATACAGTTTTAACTTATCTCCCTCTTTCTTCCCTCTGCAATATTATTTTCTTTTTTTCATTATTTAATTTCTCCTTATTGCAAATAAGAGGATGGAAGGATAGCTGCAGTTCATTTTTCAGTCCTAAAATTGCTATGAGTATAGCTCTGTGGAAAACATTAGCAAACTGACTATTTTTCAGTTTATGCAGAACACTTAATTCTTCCAGTAGTTTATTTTCCCACTAGGTATTTTGTAATGCTACAATACAAATATAATATTTAATCGATTCAAACTCTTTATAGGCTGATATCCATCAGAATTCAAATTATTACTCTTCCCTCCAATTAACTATGCCACAAACATTAATACTTTCTTAAAGAAAAAAACTGAGGCCATGATAAGGGGAATGGATTTATGAATTTATGTGTGTGTGCGCATGCACATTAATTATGTGGAAAATGTTTAAACATTAAAATCTCTAATGCAGCCTTCAGAAATGTTGCAACTGGGAATACATTCATATGAAGTAAACACATAATTTTAAGTTGAAGTTTTTGTTATTTAGGGTATCGCAGTTTAAGAATAAAAAAAATAAATTGAAAGTTAAGAACTTTACCACAGAAAACAGAGGACAACCTTTTTTCCATCACACTGAGACGATTTCATGCTCTGTCAGCTAAAAGATCCTAGTCTCTGAGCTAGATGTTTCACGGCTTTCTCCTATACTGGAGAGTTTTCACTTTATAGAAGACAGAATTTCTTATTCACTTGCGTGTATAGGTGTTTTGGTGTCATCTGTATGATCTCCCAACAGGATAATCCACTCAATCCAACACTGACTACTTTTAGCACACTTTTTTCCTTTTCAAGAAGATTCCAAATTGAAGATATTTATGAATAGGATAATGATGACACTGAGTGCTTTTAACCTAACATTTCCTTTAATGCACCATTATTCATGATGTTAGTGGTCTGCATCTCTCATTTGAAGTGATTTACCTTTATGCAGTTTGAAGCAGCCTTTACTTCTGCTGGAGCTGCCACAGAATCAGTGGAGAACAACTGAGCTCAAAAGCAAAAAAGACAATTTTGTCCAGCCTGGCAAATGATAACAAATTTTTATATCTGATTTTTATGTCGAAATGCCTCTTTGCAATCTTCACCACTTTGTACTAAAATCAGATTACTGTGAAAAGCTAGAGATCTAAAAACTTCCTTTAAACCAGGATAAGGTTAAAATAGTTCCTTGGTAGTTTGAATGTTTTTTTCCAAATGAACTAGATGATACAGATACTTTTTAAAAAAAAAAACCAAACACATTCTGTTTCTGAAACTTACGTTGTTAATTGCAGTCAATCAATTCACGTACAGAAAGTTTTCAAGGACACAGTACAGATTTAAAAATTGTAGCATTCGGTTCATACTTAGAAATAGTTACTTTACATGAGTGAATAGATCTCTGTCTTCAAAATAATGAAATATTATGAATGCAAATCCTTCCAATCTGCCTGTATATCTTTTAGTACTTGAAATTCTCAAATTCAGGTTCATTAAAAAAATAAATAAATATGGGTGATGTTAAGACCAATTGAAGGGCACGTTAATCTAGAGTGAGTTGTCCTATTTTTGAAATATTCAAATCTTGTTACTTTACTATGATGACTTTAAAGGAAGAACTGATTTGAACATGAGTTGTAAGCATTCCCTAGCAAACTAATACATTTTGTAGGCTAGGATTTCTGAATATTAATAGCTTAGACAAATATTGCAGAGTTAATGATGTCGAACTTCAAATATCTATGTATACAAATCATATAATCTGTATCATATATATATATATAAAAATTAATTGTGGGTGTGTAGAATGACAACAAAAATTGACAGCTGAGCAGAAGCCAGGAGTGGAAAGAAGACAAAGTCTGTCCACATGCATCTTACACTTCAGAAATTGAGAGGCAACAATGTATTTCATGGAAACTACTAAGGGATTTTGTAATCTAATGAGTTTTTTTAAAGTACTGAACTCTACACCCAACTCCAATATTGCAGGTTCCATGAGATAGCTAACATGAGTAGGAGGAAAAATATGTGATCCTTTTGTTTTACACTCCAGCAATTGCATATGTAAGAGTTTCATTTTGCTGTGCTTACCAGTGTCACACAGCCACCTTCTGTCTAGCATGCTCAGGAGAAGACACAACAGCAAACTGTATGTTTGGCTTTGATTTTGAGATATCTTTTCCTAAATTGTGAATGGTACTGTACTAAAAGTTGTGTTGCCTCCTGTAAAGGGAGCTTTCATTTTATTTTCAGTTTGTTTGGACTGGATAGCAGCATCAACAGTATGGCCATTTTGAAGGTGATACAAAGTTGGGGAGGAAATAAATATAAAATAAGTTTTCTTCATCTTTGAACCAAGTTTTGTGTATTGAAAAAGCACCATCAATCAAAAAAAAAAAAGAAAAACCCAACATGTAAAATCCTCCCTTTCAACACCAGTCTCCTCCTGAGCTACGAGTCTCCAAGAGAGGTGTTTCTCTTTGCCAAATGACAGATGAGCATGACAGAGGCTGAAATGCAAATCTCCCAGAGAGCCCAAACCACCCCTGTGCTTGAGGACAAATTCTTCTGGGGATAAAAAAACAAAACCCAAACCCAACAACAAAGCAACAAATCCAAAACTTTAAGAAAAGGTTTGTCAATATATAGATATCCCCAAAAAAACCAAGCCCATAAGAAATTGGTGTACTTAACAACAATTTTCCCCAATTTAATAGAGTTTGTAGTCAAGCTTCTATAACAATATTTATCCTTGACCATTATTCTAGCCCTCAGGCTTAGCATCAAAAACATTGTCTCTATCAGAGTAATTTAGCCCGTTTTGTTTTACAGCTCTTAAAACAGTCTCGGTTTTTGGGTGTATCTTAGCATCTGCAGTTATTCACTAGTATAAATATCTATTTCCATCTAGCAGTGTGCTATTCCTGCCTGGAAAAGTGACAAAAACTATGCACTGACCAACCACAAGCATTTAGCAAACTGATACATCCCAGTGAGGAAACACTAGAATGTAGCATAAATATTCATATCTGCTGTTTGCACTTATTCAAAAGCTCTCTTCATATGCTTCTTGTAAATGTCTCATATTAATTCCTACCCAACATAATATAAATCCTGGATAACATATCAAGACTGTGACTAACACACATCAAATAAGGTGCACACAATCATAAATTATCTTCTTGTTCATCCACCATGTAAAATTCAAACTATCACATTTCTATCTTACACTTCCAGTGAAAAACACTCAAAAATGTATTAAATATTAAGAATTATTGGCAAGGAAAGAAACCAAACCAAAATATTTCAATGAAAGTTTAAAACTTCCCAACCTGAAGAGTTACAGCATTAAAAAAAACAAGTGCAGAAAAGCGCAAAAAGGACAAACAAAGGTCCATAACGTCTTTCTGTGAACAGCTACTAAATGAATAAGGGCTCCTACGAAGTAAAAAGATGACAAAGGAATTGCAATAATTATTTATAAAATCATCAGGGGCAGGACAATAACCTGAAGAGGGGATGATTGCTGTTTGTCTATTACAGCATGAGAAAAAGAGGGCATCAAGGCAAACTAACAGGAGACAAGTTGAAAATAAAAAGTGTACTTTGTCATTCAACATGTAACTAGACAGTACAACAGATGCAGATGATGTCAAAAACGCATGTGGATTCAGAAAACAAGAAAATTAATGGCGAAAAAAAATGTTCTATCTTCACCTATTAAATACAAAGTGATGACATACAAGTCTTGAAGCAGCAGATTCACAACTTGATGGAAGCTGGGGGATGATAAAAGGGAACCGTCACTACATTCAAGTCTCATGCACTTTCATTATTAGTCTGAATCAGTGTGGGCATACCATTTATTTTCCTGGTATAGAGCATTTCCTGCCATGTTTCTCTTCAAAGATGTCAAAAAATACTGGTACATAGCACCTCATATCCTCCTGTGTACACATTCCTCCAGAATTTGGTGACTGCAATACACTTTGCCTGAGGCTGTTTTCAAAGTTGTTTGATCATTTCAGGTGCAATTCTATACTGTCCCCATTAGTTAGACAAGCCAGTTTCACAAATTCTTTCAGGATACACTTGTGGATATCAGTTTTGACATAAAGATATTAAAAAAATACAAAATAATAAATTGAATTGTTGCTTATTTTACTTGTCCTGTATAAAAAAGCATAAGACTTAAGTGAAAGATAAAATATTTTTAATGAAGGAACCAGTATCTGCATGGGATCTGACGTTATTTACTGAAAATAAACTTATTGGAGGTTTTAAATCACCATCATTGCACAGAGTCAGACATACACAGTCCTAAAGGAAAAAATGTGTCTTTTTATCCCAAGCAGTTGAACAAACCTAATTCTCTAACCTAAGAATTTAGTACCAGCACTTTGTTGAAATAAAAACTAAAATCGCTTCAACAATGTTGTGAATTCACTACGTCGTAAGATTATCAACATAGTAAAGTCCTGCAACTGAATACAGGATTTTTACCTTTAAGTTCTGCAAATCCTTTGACCTTTACAGTTGTAAGCACTCAGTCATGGGAGCAAGAAAAATAATGTGAATATTCTGAATGGTTTTGCTATGCTTCAGAGATATCATTTCAGGGATACCTGAAAAGCACCTCATGATATTAATTAATTTTTCTTTTTTTTGTTTGTTTGTCATATGCTTATGATCTGCAGCTAACATAAGCGAGTTAAAAGCAGCAGAATCAGACAATGACAATAAGAGCTGTCATCTCTCACGAGATAGATACACACCTTTATAGGTAGCATTGTGACTTTCATTCAAAAGCTATAACAATTCAAATATAATGAAATACTTTAACAGCATGGTGTCATTTTCAGTTTCCAACCTGACAAAGCTACAGTCCAGGACGTTCCAAGGTTTCAGTATTACTGAAAGCACTTCACAATTTAAAATGTTTTCAAAAGCTTTCTGCAGAGACGTTGGCTAGACGTGAAGCAGTGAACTGTTAAAGAGGTGGGAAAAGAAATATGCAGAATGATTTGGAAGACAAATTTTCTTCTCTGAGTGTACCCATGGCTGTTTAAGAACAGCACAGGTATTAGCAGCTGCCTACTAATTCTTGCACCAGAGAATTCTTCTGCTGCAAACTGTATTACAGTACAGGGGAAGATGGTTTTCCATTGGAAAAGTAGCAAAATAAAATGAAATAGAATAGGTTTATAACATCCCAAATTGTGCAGTTTCTGTTTACCATATGTGAATGACAAGGAGAAGAGGTAAGTATAAAGTAGGCAGGAATAAGTAAGACTAATCACATAGCAACATGAATTCTGTCACAGTCCATTTTCAAATTAAGGTCATGTTCTCTCTCCTTTTTTTACTGTTGAAAGAAAGTCGAATTTCAGTTAAATGTACTACTAAAATGTATTTCTAACCCTTTATATGTTGCTTGCTAGTATGAAGTAAAGGCAAATTGAACAACAATTAATGCAGGTGAATTCTCTTACTTTCTCCGGAGTACCACAGTCATGTAATGGCTATGCCAATAAACACACTGTAAGCAATCTCACCTTCCTGGTTTTTGCTAGTCAGTTCAATATCCTGAAAAAGCATTTTTTTCTAGTAGTTCAAATTTTAAAATAGAATACTTCAAAATAGGACAGAATTAAAAGATACCACCATCTAACTCAGTATTCACCATCACAGGGAAACAATAGAAAATTATTGCCATTTCTGAGTGAAAAAAAGGACAATGACTAGTTCAAAAGATCTTTTAAAAAGTGATGGGCAATCTGTAATGCTGAAACATGTTGCAATGGGACATTTTATAATGGCAGGACCTTTAATACAAAGTGATAATCTGTTTTCAACAAGCGTAGACACTGCTTCCGTCTATTTGTCTTGTGCTTCAAGAGTATGTAGCAAAAGCAAAAATCTATCCCAAGACCAGCAATATAACACTCAAGGCTCATTTCAGCATTTAACTAGCTTTTTGGGTCAGTTTATAGGAGTCATATGAATGACAGATTTTTGGTGTTCCACAACAGTGGATTGTCAAAGGCTATTTCTTTTCACTTTAAAGCATCCTGCCTTTTTATTTCCTCACTCAGATGAGCAGCTGATGACCCAGCACTAGTGTTCCAGAGAGTGTTTGCCTGCCTGTTTGCTTCCTGTGCAGAACAGAAACCCCTGCAGATGTACAGGGTCCGTATCAAAGAATTCCAAAGCAGAATGTTGCTACTTTACAACCAGTTTTCTGAAAACAGCACGCAATAGGCTGCTAAACCACTACCAATTTATCTGCCATTCATGCCACATGACACTAGCCAGCAGTTTTATTAGGAATGCACTGCTGTAGGTTTATGCATGCAGTGAGAAATCTCTTGCTTGCCCACTTAGCATATCTGATTTGCGCTGCAGGAGAGGCACTGGCAGGTGGTACTGGTGAGACTAACTGTACTAAACCATCTTTTTCTATTAGTTAACTCAAGCATGCAACAACTATAGTTCACTAACAAATCAAGCAGCATAGAGCAAAAATAAGTTGATTTGTAGGTTTCAAAATTTGGGTATTACAACTAGAATGTAGGCATAGTTGAAAAATCAAATTTACACTGGAAATATAAGTTACAATACAGGAATCTGGAGTATAAATCACACTCTGTTCCTAGCCAGTATTAATAGGGCATAGGAGACAGAAAAATTAAATGAGTATGAGCTGGCAGAGCTCTTAATAACTTGATATTTGAGTAGGTAGGATCTAGATCTTCTCTGACTGCCATTCTGACTCCTAAGAAGAGAAGGTGGGTTCAGTCTTTAACATCCATGAGTGCCCAGACTGCCAGCAGGGTACAATGCCCCACGAATCGTCTAGCTCCAGTGGCAGTATAAAGTTTTAAGAGATGATCCCTTGAACTCACACTACAGTCTTGTAAATCTGGTCAAGGTCCCTTACGGAAGAACATGCCATGGAAACTGACAAAAAGGCAGAGTAACAAGAGATATAAGATTGCCATATTTGGCAATTCTCCTCTCTGATGCTCTGTGACCCGATGAAGGGTCTCAGTTCAAGTGATTTGGGGGTCCACTAAAACCTTCACCTTATCAGTGCTGGACAGTACAGTGCTCTTTCTATCACCTCTCTGTGCAGACTTTCCATAAATTAGTCTTGTCAGCAAAAGAGCACAAATACTATTTGATGGCTACAACCAGGAGGTACCTACGTGCTGACTGGTCCCTGTCAACTCTGTGAGCTGGCACACAGCTACTACCTCTTTTCAGGCAAGCAGAAAAAAAAAAATATTGGCTTGCCTAGGCCATATGAGCTGTCACACTTTAGAACTCTACTCTGCATCCTCAATGTTTGTCACAGTTTGGGTTGGGTTAGCCAATGACAAGACAACAGATGCTCTCCCCACCTCTAGCTCCAAGGAGAGGAAGAAGAGAGATAAAGAGATTTATGAGTTTAGAAAGAACTAAACTACTTTATTGAAACATTAAAATAAAAAAGAAATAATGAAACAGATACAATATATGTACAAAACCATATCAAGTTCCCAGAAAGGTATCACAAGCAGGCACTGGGGAATTTCCAGACTGGACTCAGTGACAGATGGAAACTGGATTCTGTATCTAGCTTCAGGAACGCATGGAACAGGATCAAAGGCAGATAAGCAGACACGGTCCTCCTCAGATGTCAGTCATTGAAGAAAGAGAACCACTGAATAAGAAAATATTGGAGACGAGCCCACCAGATCCCTTTGATCCCTCAGCTTTTATACTGAGTATGGAGGATGGGATGGAATATACTATCGGTCAGTTTGGGTCTCCTGACCTGTCCCCTCCTCCTCACAGATGCGACGCCTCCACAGGGTAAACAACGGAGGCAGATGACCCTGGCTGCCACAGCAACGAGTGTAAGCAAGAGCCTCTCACTGAACAGAAAATTGTCTCTGCTCCACCCCAAACCGGGACAACGTTTCATTTCCTTCGGCCTTTAAAAGCTGAAAGGATGTTTTATAATTACCTTATCACCCATTAATCCTAAAAGGGAGCTAAACCAGCATTATTTCTGTGTATCTGGTAGTAAGAACATAGGGTGAATAGAAGGTATCCTCAGATTTGAATTCATAAAATGTTTGTTATCTTCTGTATTAGAATATGTCAGTTCTGATCTGGATTCATGAAGATACCATATATTTACAAGTCTGAGCTTAGACCAAGAGAACTGAGGTGAAAGTTAACCTCTCCCTGCTATTACCTTTAAAAGTAAAATGGAACACATAATATTAAATTAGGCATATCTGCTAAAAAAGATACAAATTTTCAGAGGCAGAGTACTTTAATACACCATTCAAACAATGGGCTCCAGAGCTCAGTGCAAGCAAACAACGCAACTTAAGCTGAAAATGAAGTCTTGAGAAGTGCTTTTTTTTCAGAGCACTTACCGTGCCTTTCGTAGCGTTACTAGATGAAAGTTTAGGTAAGGTTTCTATCTGATGTTAAATGTAATGAAATTAGAATCTGAAAGACCTAGAGTATTTGGCCAAACATCACAGTGTTATTTTGACCATTGTCAAATTAAGCTGATTCGTTGATAATTTTACTGATATTGCAAAATGATGAAAACCTTTTAATGCAAATTATACTGTTATGAGTGCTTTTGCAGGTATTATGAAAGTTTATGTAGAGAAGTTGTCTTTCACAAACATTTCTAATTATGATACCAGAACTTAGTAGTTCAGTCCATTCACTGCACAAGTTTTACGAGAACACTGTGGAAGAACTGACAAGGTTTGTTTTAGTCCTCACACACTTGACAAATCTAAGTTGTCCTCTTTGTCTCTGTTGTACATGAACCAGACTAAAAGTAAGTAGATAAGCCTTTTATTTCCCCTGTGTATCTTAGGAAGTCTCTTGGGGATGGAAAAATTTCCATACAGAACATTTAGCTGGGGACATATAAACTGATAAGTCACACAAACAGAAATCTTGGGAAAAGGTAACAAAATTTTCATCAATTTCTGATAAAGGAACCTGCCTGGAAGAGACAAATTAAGTCATGGCTGCATAAAAAGTCAGTCACCAAAGACTTCCAAAGGAAAAGAGAACTAGGCTCCGTTCCCATGGATCCCCTACGCCAACTACCTTGTAACCATGCTATATATACCTATAACCTTCTAAGAAAAAGCATCTTGAACAACTGCAAGTTCACATGTACTTATTTACTTATACCCTCCCAACACTTGAAAAATTCCAGTGTAGACAAGGGATGCAGAGATGGAATTATAAAAATAAACTAAAGGGTAAACTGTGGGACTATGAGTAAGAGATAGACATTGAATTAGAATTCTCAGCTTCACAAGCAAGCACTAGAAGAAAGTTTAGCTTTCACTCAAAGGATCATAACCTACACTCAGTATAGATTCTAATATAAATAACTGAGCATTTCAACGTATCAAGTAGCAAGGCAAAAAGACCAAGTCAGTAAGCTGTGGAAGAGTGCTGTTTCTGTTCATTTGGCTCTGTTCCCTTCTGTTTTCAAGGACATATTTTAGAAGATCTATAAGCTCCTCCCATCTTCGGTTCAGCATTATTTTCCCATCTTTAAGGAGGTCAGTTAGGGCCAGCAGCACATCAGTCTGAAAGTTACTTTAAGATTTAAGGAGAAAAATTCCACCAGATGGTGAAGATGAGATGGGTTTAGTGAGCAAACAACTCAAGCGCACAACAATTAAATATTTCTTTTGAAAATATCAGACTAGTTAGGCACTTCAAAAACAAGCAGTATGACAATATGCTTAGTGAGATCCAGGGGCTGAAGCAAAGACGAAGCAGTTATGCAGTTTAGAAGTCATTTTTGGCTGTATTATAGGAAAACTACTATCTGTGGCATAAAAAATAATTTTTTAAACATCTGTTAAACAGGTACTGAAGTCATCCACTTTATCTTATGTTTGTTGTGATGCCATTATGTGCTACTAGGTACTTTAGGTGTGCTTCCCAGTACAAAACCAAATTTGCTTAGAGTCAGTGTAATTACGTTATATAATATTCTTGAGACACAAAGAGTTTTGTTTCTCTTGTTTTACAGACTTTTTTGTGTAAATCATGGGTCCACAAGTCAGTCATATGGTAAGGAAAAGTATTTGTCAAAAGCACAGAATTTGTGGCAAGGATAATTACAGAATGGCTATGAAGAGGGGATCAACTGTCCTGAATACACTTCTGTACTACTTAAAAGCACTTGATAATTGCCTTTCACTTTAATAAATTACCGCTTGCTTTTCCTAAAGTGAAATAAAGAAGACTTTTCAAGAACCCTGTTGTTTGTTTAAAGTCTGATGAAAATTTTAGCTTTGTATTTCCAATTTTACAGGCTGAGACATTTGGATTCCCTAGTTTTTAAATGTATGGTTCCATCATCAGATACCAAACAATGTATTATTAGTACAGGCCTTCCATACCACCCAGCAAAAGCAGTTATGGTTCCCACTATGAAGTCTTACTGAGCTTTTTCTACTGTATTATTTTGGAATATTACTTTGAATATTTCAGAGACCTCTGTTGTATTGCAGTAATCCTGAAAATTTTACTAAATGTTACCCGAAGGGTAATAACTTCTTTTTATTCCAGAGATATTACTGAAAGTTTAAAGTAATTAAAATACATTAGTAAATTTAATTTTTATACATAATATTCACATACTCTGCAGTATTTCCAAAAGATACCTAAAAGCAACACTGTCCTTTGTCATTACTAATCATGTTCGCTGGAAACAGAACAGATTTGGGGAAAGGAAGGAGAGGAAATAATGAACAGTTTGGAGACTCTTTTTTGATATAGTAGATATGAATGGCTTCAAAGCATCCCATTTTATTCCACATTAAATGTGGGTTTTTTTCTGAACATAGTGTTCATGAATGCTTGATTTTTAAGCAGAGCCAACTGGTTTTCCCAGAATAGATTTTTCAAAAAAACAAAGTCTCTTTAAGGTCAGAAAGTTTTAATAATTAATCTTCTTTCGCTCACTTCTTTCTCCCCTGCTCTTTATTACTGTATTAAGAACTAAACATTATCCAAATGTAAAGGAGAAAGAGAGATTTTTATTTGCTATATCAAGGGACAAAAATTAGAATTCATCTCTCTAAGACTGAAAAACTTGAAATTGATCATACAAAAAAAGTGTTCTAAAAATATGTTAATTTGGAGACAAAAGCTAAGTATGAATTCACAGGAATTCATTTAATGAAGTCTATTGTAATAAATGAACAAAATTTTAAACCAAATACTTTGATACAAGACCTGAAGTGTTCTCAATTTAACATCCAGAGCGTGACCCAGTTAAATTAACACAATTACCTGAAATTATATCAGCCTCTTGAGCACAGCCGCCTTTTGTCTTAAGCTTTCACATTACATTTGCAGTTCTTCTCCAGTTCAGACATATTTAACACACTGCAGTGGCTTTACCAGAAATTTCTGACCTTTCAGATTATGTACGAAGTGTAAGACCTTAAAAAAAAAAAGAAAAATCTGCTTCTGAACCTTAATTGATGTTATGATGCAATTCATACGAATCAACACATCCAACCCCTCTTACAGGCCCACAGATTCTAACAGTGTTGCAACTGTATTTAATAGGAAGAGACTGAAGTTGTAATGTCCCCTCTGAATCGGCATTAACATAATTGTAACTAGGACTTTCAACCGTTGCTCAAATAGTTTCCATAGTGACTGATTTTACACTGGAATGTTAAACATCCTCTGCATCTGTGTTATTTCTGCTTTGGAGTTTAATATTAAAGAGCACTAGGAAGAACGTGAATAGTTGTAGCACAGGTATGTACCTACTACCACTGACGATAACATTCATCTAAAAGTTCTTTTTAGATAACCTCAATATCAAACCTTATCTGAATTGGGTTACCTTTGAAAAAGTGAACTTTAGAGTTCCCCATAGTTTTGCAATCCAGCTCCACAGGGATGCTCTTTTTGCTACAGAACGTGACTGCTCTGCCTACAGGGTCCAGCCATTTCTTTCTGGCCAAGCATTCGTGTTGTATTCAATGATTCTCCGTCTGAAACTTGCTCATTCCTTAAACATCACTGAAAGCTATTTCTGTCTTGCCTTATTATCCTCACAGAACGGATATACAGTCCTCCGTTTTTTTCCACAGGTGTCTTTCGGGTATATCTTGCATCACAGTTCTTGTATGATTCCTCCTTCACCTCTCACCTGTCAAATTTGAAACAGATCCTTTCAGATGACATTTCTAAGCACATAACTCTCAAGAGACTTTGCTACACATCATTAGCTTCACTATCAACACCGTAACTTGTTTTCAGGCATTTTTGTTATCTTAATACTCAATCCTCGAATGACTTAACAAATGTAAACCTAACAAAACTAAAGATCAGACTCTTCTTGTAACCCCAATAAAACTAACCTGTCTTTTTATTTCCTTTTATTTCCTAGTAAAATAGCCCTGTAACCTACATTTTACTATTCTTTGGTCATTTTATTTGTAGAAACAGGGGGAGATGGTCTTCCCAGTATGGGTACCAGCTCCTCCATATCATTCAGGCAAAGCCATAAAAGTTGATTTACTAGTCTATTCCTGTCACTGTCTTGATTCTACATTCACTTTTGCTAGATCACACACAGGTACTTTCCCATCCCTTTGTTAGACTTTAACACTTGTGGTACTAAGGTGGTCGGTACACTTCAGACACAGTAAGATTCTGAAAATTCAAAAACGTTTTAGATAGGATGAGAATTTTATTCAGCAATGATTTAACTTTGTGCTTAAAAATTAAGAATGTGTTGTTCTACATGAAAAGACCTTTATACTGTGATAGCCTGATTAATAAGTGTGGACAACACCCTGTCTCAGTCAAACTAACCATCATCTTAAACTGTTGCCTAGTCATGAAGGCATGCTTCCATTCATACAAAGCTTAGCTGATACTCGATTTTTGTGTCCCCAAAGCATACTATTAGAATTTAATATCCAAAATATGTCATATAGGTTCCTATTGTCCCAAAGTTGCTGTAGAAACAGAACATTCTTAAACACAATTTAACAGGTCCCTTGTTAGACTGTTAGACATTTGCCAATGTTAATATCCCACAAACGTGGAAAAGATACTAATTAGAGGAGGATGTAGCAAGTGAGATAATTCAGATGTATTGCGTAAGGCATGTTCCAAGACAAGCATTATTTAACATAAAGTTCCAGCTAAAACATGAATGAAATTAAACTGTGAAAACAACTGCTATGTTCAGTTTTCTACTTGTACTGCAGACAAACATTCCTCTTATCTCTCAAACTTAGTTCCCGTAACATCTCTCTTCATATAGTCAATGTACTAGTGAACAAAGTACAAAAAAGCCCAAAATAACCCATACAATAGGTAAAAACAAAATGGGAAATGAGATAGTTGAAGAAATCAAAAACCAGAAGGCTCTCAGCTCACCATTTTCAAATTGTCTCCATTGAACTATTTTTATTCCTTTTTTTTTTTTTTTTTTATGCTGATTACTAAGTATGTCATTTGCTTTAGAACAGAACAAAAAGGCTTAAAGAAAAAAAGGAAAAGGGAATTGGCAAAGTAGCTTCCTTTGACTCTGATCTACATTCTCCTTCTTAGACATTATTCTTTTAATGGTTTTCCTTCACTATTCTTTACCAGTTTTATGTTATTACCCTGTAAATTCATCTAGTCCCTAAACTTTTCCTATCCTGTCCAGTCTCTTTATGTATTCTATAAACAGTTTAATTCTGCCTTTATCTTCTAAGCATGTTATTTCGGCAGTCTAGCTTGTATGTAGAGGCCTACTGTAGGAAGTCAAGGTTTATGAATAAGACAGGATACTTCTATTTCTTTTCTGGCTCTCTAGACAACATTTCCCAGCAGAGTACTTCCCTTTTCAAGTATTAGAATTATTCTCACAATATATATATAAGATTTTTTTTTCCAAAACTTGCACACACTAAACAGTTTAAATACTATGTTTAGTTATAGAAAGAAACTAGCAGAGAACCAGGCTGAAAAGACAGTCCTAATATTCAGTCTGTGACTGTTTCATCTTCTGTGGTGTCATATAGAACTATGGAACTGTGGCATCAGAGAGAAGGGCTAGCCGAAGGACATTTTTCTTCAGAAATATCTCTGTCAGTTCAGATAGCATAGGTCTTTTGCTTCTTCCTTCTGTTCGTCATTTACAACCTTTTGAAGTATAGGAAAGGACATCTACATCTGTTTATTATTCTAATCATGAACATGTGTGGATGTTAAAAGGTAGTTAAGGACTCACATCTCTAATTCTACACCTCTCCACTGAGACTGATGATTTCTTCTCTCCGTCAGCACAATCAATTTTATTCAGTAAAAAGGAGAAATATTGAAAAGTATGCAGGAGACAGGGAAATAAATGGCATAAATACCTTGTTGTCATGATGACATTCTTAGGCATTCGCAGTTTAAGCACAACATATTTATAAAAGCCCTCTTTGGCTCAAAATTCTTCATGTATTCAGTAAAGGCTGCCTGTTGCCTGCTCAACTAGTTCATAATGCCCCAAGTTGAACTAATGGCTGGATAATACTGCAACTAAATCAGTATTTCTCAAAAGTGTTTGACGACAAGGAAATTCCCTTCTATTCCCTTATGCAATTAAGCAGAAGTTAATAGCATCTACGTTCTCTGTTGCAATCCTTTCCAAGCAGGAAAGATAACATGTTTTCAGGCTCCATTTGTGAAATCCATTTAATTTGTCTTTAACTATACAATGTCTTTTAAAACAATGGGCTGTTCCTAACCTCAAAGCATTTTGCTGGATTAGAATCTACCATCATGAGGAGTAGTTAGGGTAGTCAGGGTTGTTTGTTCAGCTAGTTCAAAAATGGTTTAAGAAGATAAGCCTTCAAGTTAACTCATAATCTTCCAAATTCCAACTTATCATCTTGTGAATGTCACTGATTCCTGGGGGTACCTCTGGGCTATTATGACTGGCATTATAGTGGCCACATCAAAGCCATTTCTTTGCTAACAAAAGTTTCTATTATGATATTACTAGTATGAACTCGGGATTAAACTTTCTGTCTAAGTGTTCACAAAAGGCACACCATTCCACGTATTGAGCTTACTGTTTAATGACATGATGTCAACAGAGCTTTATGACCTGGGGTGGCTGCTTGTGTTATATAGTGGGAGGGACAGCGCAGTAGTTTCGTTCTACAATTTCACAGATGCTATGCTACCTAAGGGTATCTGGTTGTACGTCTTAATGCCACCCAGTTGTTTTTAACAAGACAAATTGAAACATCAGACTATAAAGACCAGGAGCTGATGGTAAAATGTTAATTAGTTGCATCCTAATCTTTGTAGTTAGCTCCAGGTCAGAATCAATTTCTGAATTTTCATCCTGTAGCCTCCTCTATGAGTGTTAATGCTCATATTGTTGCACAAATTGCCACTGAATGATACAACTTGAGAAACTGAACTGATTGGTTCTCCAGTGTTATCACTGTTTTCTTTATCTCTTTTGAGTGAAATATTCTTATGTTAACATCTTGTGACCAAGAATGATGAGCCTTGCTACACCTTTAAAAATATATCTGTATGTTGCAAGAAATGCTTATATCCTGCAAAATAAACAGCTAGGTAGTCTGTTCCGTATATAATACCCAATTCAGTATTCCTTGAAGTCAACAAAAGGTTTTCTGCTGAGCTCCATTGCCCCAGGATAGAGTAAGAATGGTAACTAAATACATAGAAATAGATCTGACGGAGGACTCAAAATTATCATTACATTCCTACAGCTTCTCCTGCAAAATTCATGAAAATCAATCAGCGGCTATAGTATTACCATTACAATCCATAAAAGCTTAAGGTCATGTTCTGCTATTAAATACGTCAAATGTGATGTACTAAGTTTTCATAATTAAATATTTTGATTGTCAGACAGGAATAGAAGAATAAAAAGGGCCAACACCAAAACCTGTCACTCTTTCCCTATTAAACAAATTCAAAACATAAGGACAGTCAGTTTTGGAAACTTTAAATATAGCTGTCTTTGAAAATACACTCTTGGTAAACTTCTTCTATTACTTATCTCACTATTTTAAAGGTACTCTTAGAAAAATCTGATTGAAATTATTAAAATTCTCTTTCTTTTCCATTCTTTGAAGCAACAGAAAGACTACAAACTTTTCTGAGAAGAGACAAGTAGATCAAGTACTCATTTTGTCAGTAGATTTTAGAAAATGCTGAGTCAAAAAGAGGTTTGTGTAAGTTCTGTCTGTTAGGAGAAGAATCACTTTTAAGATTTAAAAAATTTAACACAAATATAATGTTATAGAAAGTTTTTAAATGAAAGTTGGGAATTTAACTTGTCAGTCTGTTACTTCTTCAGTCAGCTCAGCATCTGTGTGCTGCTTCTCAGTCTATAGAGAGTTTCATAGGTGGAGGATAACTTCACCTAACAGTTTTCTAACACTTGAAATTCTGTCTGCTTTGGGATAGATGTTGCAAATGAGAAAAACTTCTTGATTCCAAGTTTTCATCTATGCATCCTGGGTTTTCCCCTTGTCTTTTAGTTTTCTTTTGGATTTTCCTCCTGGCACTCTTCTGCTTGTGTTACCCTTCTTTATCATTTCTTGTTCATGCTCACTGTATTTAACCTTCTTTTATGTATAATGCATGTGTCATGTAATTCATGTTTAATGAAGAATTCCTAAACTATTTTTATTTTACTAGACATAGAAGACAAGCTATTGCAAAATATGACTTCACAAAAGCTGAGAGGGTATAATTCAGGCACTAGGAAAAAAAAGGTGACAGAACTGAGCTGAGTAAGTACCTTTATTTTTAGTATCTATACCAATGTATTGCAAACATTTCTTTAAATTGTAAATCCTTAAATTGTAAATCTTATAAATATCAGACACAATATCCAGAAGTATGTTATAAATGGTTCTTGAAAAGGAATAATTCTTTATATGTAGCTAATAATTAAATCCAAACCTAATCTGTATAGAACTCTAGTTTACATCATAATCTAAATTACTTCCCCAGCAAGTAAGCGTTACACACGGTAAAAACCCTATCACAAGTTTTTTTGACGGATACTCAACTCTCTTCTAGAAGAAAGATTTGTTATTGTCCACGAACAAAGTATCTGCAGTTTTAACTAGTTTCAATATCTTTCTTTTAAAGGACATAACCCTGGCAGACCTCTATGCCACATTACTTATACTACCGGTCTAGCACTGTGATGCATTCAGACTAACAGCTGACCTAAATCCAGAACAAAACCCCAGTGATTCATAGACCTAAGTGGGAAGTCACAAATCCTAGCCAGTCCCTCAAGAGCCTTTGGGTGCCACAATCACCCAACAAAACAGCAGATATTACCCTAGAATATCTGTGAGCGCGCCATTCTTGGCAACCCACAACAAGTCAAGAAGCAAAAAACAATGAAAACCCATTTCTTGTATAGTGGCATAAGTTCTTCTCTGTAGTAGATTTAACAGTGAACAAGGAGTTTCTTGGTACTGTCTGGAGAAGAGTTAATTACGTTTTGCTAAAGGGTATCACTTGTACTATTAGCCAGCTTGCACACACCACCTATGGACGAACCCAAGAGGTGCAGAAAACACGTGCCAGATATCTGGCACACATGGGTTACAGTGCTTACTGTTTAAAAGACCTGGGAATGACATTACTACGCAGTGATATTTTCACATTATCCAGTAGCCATATCCTTTATAAATTTACGTTAGTTACTTGTCCAAGATATTCATCTGGGGAGTATTGCTTTGCTTTCTCCCCAGGGTATTTGTCTCCAAGGGTATTTGCAAAGATCTGCACTATGTATCAGTGTCTGCTGTTAACAGTTTTTTACCAACAAAGCATGCAATGAAGTCTAATACATGTCCACATAGGAAGTGAATTACTATTTCATAGATGTGCAGAGTGTTATTGCTTGACTAAGTGGCAATTATCCTTCAGGGTTTATATTTCCTTGACTGGTAGAAGCTTTTCAATACTACAGATAAAAAAAAAAATAAAACACCCATTAAAAATTTTCAAGTTGGTGAGAACTTCACCAGCTGTCTGCTTGTTTACAGAAAAGCTGTGTCAAAACACTAGAATAATACAAACTTGATCAATTCTCTAGATTAATAGGGAGGAGGTTAGGAAGACTGAGACCTATTAAAATAATTTTTAAAAGCATGATGAAACAAATAGTCATTTTTCTGAGTGAAATTTCTGTTCACTAAAGATTTTCAAGTCTGGGGGAAGCTGTCATTTTGAATTGCATTAAAAAAATTTCCAGCTGAATAGAACATACTTTTTGTTCTTCAAGAAGTATGACAGCCACAGAGACAATGGCAATTAAAGAGGAAAGACCTTTCAAGGAACGCATCTCAGGGCAATGTAAAAGATAAAAGTAGACATCAGCAGTCACCTTCTCATAGAATATTCTTCCTTGATAAAAATAGAGGTAAATTCATGCCTTATCAATACAACGGACATAGAAGAGATTGTTGCACTTCAGTAGAACACTTGAAAAAGCACCCTATAAATATTAGTCAAAGTATTTATGATGGAGTAACTGATTAACAGGAAACAGTAAGAGTTTATGGAGAACCTGTTTGGCAAGTGGAAAGTTATTTTTCAGCTATTGCCTTTGTTGTAATTAATATTTTCATTAGCTATTTGGTCATAAAAGTAGGAGCTTCCTGATTACGTCTGTTAAAAAAGCTAGGAAACGCCATCAGTATGACAGACAATGGATTATCCTGCAGGAACAGCTTGATGACTAGAGTAAAGGAACTCAAATTGGATGCATCCATGCTTTAGATATTAAGTAACTTGGGCTATAACATAGAAGTAAAAGAAAAGGGAATCATGACTTAATGTTTTCATCATGCAGAATCTGATAAGGTGATGTTACCATGAAAACTAAAAGTATAATCCCTTGATTTATCAGCAATTTGAGATTACACATAGAATGCAAAAGATGGAAATAAATACACACAAGTACAGAGAAGGGCGACTAAATTTATACAGATTCTCAAGTGGAGCATGGAAGACCGGAAGAGTAAGGGGTGAGAGAGAGAGTGTTGTTTCTCTATACTAATTAGTGGGTTTAAAAACAAATGAAAAACAATGAACTGAAATACACTATTTGTAGCCAGACCAGTAGATTCAAGACAGCCATGGATACATTCAAACTGAAAATTAGAAAATGGTCAGAAAAGAGAAATCATTAACCAGCTTTTCAAAAGAGACAGGAGGAAACCAGGCCTAATTGATTTAAAAGATTCTTGCCAAGTTTCTGAGACATTTTAGGCTGCAGTCAGCAAAGAACAAACATTAAAAAAACCCACAACTTCCCTTCTAGTCCTATGTAAAAGTATTTCTTCAGCCTTTGCACAGGGGAGAGACAGATATTGCAACAAAATGGCAGCTGCTATGAGGCCATATTTTCCTTGATCTTTCTACAGCAGCCCTGGAGACAGCATGACAAAAGTCCTCCCGTTGTTTCTTGTAGACAAGAAACACCGATTTTAAGATCTTTTTCCACTCAGCAACATTGACCTTTATAGATAACAGAACACCAGACTTTCTCAGGTAAGGAAAAAAAAAACATGAAGGAGAAAGGTCATATTTCTGAGTCCCATGCACACCAACTAGCAGTCTGTCAGTCACATATTTGAATATGAGCATATGTATACGAACAGCTATAAGCTATCACAATGGGAATTTCAGCAAAACAAGCAAAAAAACCCCAACCTTCTAGGAGCTTCTTAAAAAAAACTAGCTGCAATATTTACATTTGTAACTTCTATCTGAATCATATTTAAAGAACAATTTTACAATTATAGAAATGCCCTACAACCAATATTAATGCAGAGTAAATTAAGTAAATTTGTACAAGTAGCTTTCTTTTATCAAGTAGAATCAGAAACGCTAACTAAAATTGAAATGGTTTGCTGATTTGCTAGCTACATAAAAGCAAAACAACTAGACAAAGTTCAAATAATTATCAAATTTAGAAAAAAAAAAAAGGATGGAAGGGCTGATTTGCCTTCAAGTTTAGAACAATAACATATACCTTGCTTTTCCTTTAAAGTACAACTACCACAAACAGAATGAGTACTTATACTTGAACAAGACCATTCTTCTTTGAGTTTCCCGAGTGGAAGCATACATAGCAATCACACAATACCCCAATGGAATAAACTTCAAATATTATGAGTGGGATGGTAAGCTAAACTTGAGATATTCTGAAGGCAACCTGACTTTAGCGTTGCTAATTCTCCATTTACCAGAATGATTGACTGAACTACTAGTTCCAACTTTGTATATTTAGATGAACCGGGCTTTACTGAAGAAACACCATTGCATAACACTGTAACATTATCTGATCTACTGAATCCTAAAGATAAGAAACCTAAGTTTCATTAATCAAAAGCTAATGAATTACAATGTTGTAATGAGAACTGGCCTAACTTTTGTTTCTTTTTCCACACGAAAATCATGGGAACACATTTATTTGGAGCATGATTTGTGGAGGAATTTAAGTCTATGTGCTTATTTTTACATTTTGATATACTACAGCTGTATCATTGGCAAGACATTCTGATGGAAATCTAGGTAACTGCAAGCAAAGTCTCAGTATGTTTAACAATTTGCACAATATGGAAATTACTCAGGAATAACCTACATTAAGGAAATGCAGACTGAAAAGCGAAAATGCCTCTGAGCTGCCTTAAATCATCTTCTCAGCTTTACGAGTACAACAAAGAATTGAATTATATTCTTGCACATATTTCCAGAGCATTAGTGTCTTGATTAATGCAAAGAAAGGAAAATTTTTTTTTAAGAAATGGAAAAGGACTTCACAATGAAGGCGGCTATTCTCCTTTATAACTTTATCCAGTGATCTTACCAAGAGATTTCAAAATAGCTTATAAAGGAAATTGATCATTATTATTTCGTATTTCATACCTATGCAAACCGAACTATGAAAAAAAGAAAGTTTCTTGCCTAATGTCATCCCCTGTGGGAACCAACCAGTAAACCTGGGTGCCAGAAGGAATTTCATTTTGCAGTGACATGCCATGTTTATTTGATTTATTTATTTTAAGGAAAGGTTTTTAAAAATGTACTCTATAATTCTTGTGGGCATTGAAGAGCACCTCAGAGAACCAAATCTTATCCCTAGGTATATAGGGTATGTGTGCTGGCAATTCACTCAACCAGATGGTGACTCATATTCCACACTTTTGGTGTTTACAGAATGATTTCCACAGCTAATTTAAAGGAGGAGATGAACATTTATCTGTAAAAGGAATTGCTAACAGTATTTAATTTGCAAATTTGGAGTTGTTTCCCTAACACGGTTCTATCTAAGACCTCCCTCCCTTCTCTCAGGCACTTGTACTTTTAAAATGCATATAACTATCCATATGATGAAGCAAAATGCAGACTCTTCAGAAACACCAAGGTCAATAAATAAATAAAAAAGCCATTACTCTTTATTAGATACTGGCTTATACTTACTTCCAGATGAATTCCCTTCAAATTCTGTCTTCAACTTGTACTGCTTCTATTCTTTAACATGATTGGATTCACAGGGGTTTGTTTAGAATTATTTCTATGACGTTTCAGATGCACGATGAGCAAATGATAAGGTTTGCCCATAACAGCTAATCTTTGCAATTAAAGAGGCTGACCCCTGATTTCCATGCATGCCCTAATCACTTCCTCTCATGTACATGGCCCTCTCGTTTCAGTACCTTGTTTATGGCACTGATACCTAATGTTCCTTCTTTTTAAATAGCACACTGAATTAAACTTTTACCGTAAAAAAAGAACATGTTGTGGCATTGCCACTGCAACATTCAAAATGATAGAAAAGCTTTACTTGGGTTTAGGGGATTATGTTTGATGCACAGATAAATTATTTGGTTTCCCTTAATAGACTACAGAACACAGCAGTTTAGAGAAACATGAGTTTACTAGCAGCAATACTAAAAAGAAAGCCCCAGCCATACTGATGCCACAGCCTCCCATTGCTTGTCAGCGTCAGTAATAGTTTAGCTGGAGTTGACAACTGTGTTCCAGAACACTCACACGAATCTTCTCTATAAGGTAATCTATTTCTGTTACTTAATTTTGTACATTTCTTCACAAGAACATCTGTAAATACTGTTTGCCCTAAAAGAACATTTGAATTGTCAACATCAGTGAACAATCAGAGGGAAGCTACTGTAGATGCTCTATGCATGAAATTAAACTAGGTAACTTTTAATCTCCTATTCAAAATCTTGCTCCATTTTGAACATTGTTTAACAATAAAAACTAGTGAAATGATGCATCAAAATTTGTACAGTTATTATTTTTTTTATTTATTTACAAGCTGTTCATTTGGAAAAACACAACAATTCCTTTTTTTAAGATAAGAATTTAAGTGAAGTCCACATAGATTTTTTGCATATACTTGCCAAAATTGCTATTCTAAGATTCAAAAATACGTTCACATAGTTTTCTTTCTTGAGCATATCTTGTGCATAATTGTAAAAGGAGGGTGCAGGTTGAAGTTCTGGTTGTCGATAAGGGTGAGGAAAATATTCTGGAGTGAAAACTAACCTATCGGTGTCCTGAAACATAAAAACATTTTTTAAAAAACTTTTCCTTTTCTGTCCCTTGGAGTGATGCGAAGTTTACACAACCATCACATTAAAGCAAACCCAAATGTTAACATTCAAGGCCACTGAATCATCAATTATTATTCAGGTTAAATGTACCCATTTGAGGGCTTAAACCTGATTTCTACAAAACGTACATTTATAGTAAACACAAAACTATAAGCAATATTCAGATTTTGAAAATTAAAAATAAATTTTTAAAAGTACAAACAGATATGAGATTTCTCATCACTCTATCAGAATTCTTCATTAAAAAAATATAAATGCATTCGTCTTTATAATACCTCTGCAAGGTTACAGAAAATGTCCTCTATCATATGAAAGAGATTCCAAATCCCCAACTGGTAGAGGTGGCCAGAATAAAATTTATTGGAACAGTATTTCCACAGCACTTATTTAGTACTCCTTTTCTCATTTAAAGCACAAGTACTGCACATAACATTTTGCCTGCAGCCACTTCAGTTTTCCAGTTTGCTTTCAGATTTTTAGAAAGAATTATCTTTTTTTCTCATTTACAAGCCCAGCAACACAGATGGCTCTACTGAAAGATCTGATCTCGGGATAAAACTAGCTTATCCCGCATATGATGAGCTAGGACATGATAAGCAGAAATAGGGTGAACAAAAAATGTAATTGTCAGAGTAATAAATTACAATGAACATCATTTTCCACAATCAAATACCAAACCAGAAGCTGTATGATCACCAGGATGACCTCTGATAAATTTCAGCCTGTTTCTCTAAAGTTGAAGATGTGTCTCTGAGTGTGAAGGTCCTTGAGAAACATACAAACTGTTAACAATTAGAAGAATTTAAGAATGTGGATTTTTGCTCACTCTATTCTTCGCATAAATTTAGCTCTCAGAAGCAAAATCTATGGTAGCCTTAGGGAAATAATTTTTAGTTCAAGTGATAGCATTTTGGGAAACAAATATTTGCAAGGGAGTAAAACCTAGATCTTTTCAAGTCAATTTACAGAAAACCTTAAGGAAACACCCCTAGCTCTTTCTTACATTTTATGTTACTAGCTACATTTACGGAGATTCTGCACATCCAATCTTCTGACACCTATAACCGTTCACTTCAGTCTGTCACAAACAATTTTGTGCAGACATAAATGTGACTCTTAGTTGTGAAGGGCGCAGTCAAATCTCTCCAATATCTTCTGGCAAGAATCTGCTTGAGGCACCAGGGATCATTTTATCATGCCTATCACTGTGTCATAATAATTAAGCATTGAACTAATTTTAGCAGTCTACAGTAATCATACCCATATAAAAGCGAGTATCTCAAAGAGGAAAAAAAAAGACATGTAAAAAGTACATCCAGACCTTGTGCTACCTCTGGTTGTACCTCCTGGGAAACACATGTCCTAAAGTGGGACATGATTTAGGCCCTTACCTCTTTAAATATTTTCCTCCTTCCACATTAGATTTAAAGCCTCGAGGTTTCTAAGAAGGTCCTAAGACATGCTCCCCTCCCTACCCACAAAAAAAAAAAACAACCCAAAGCCAAGAGCTATCGTGGGACATGACATTGTGAGGGAGTTGTATGGCAGCTTCCCTTCAGAAAAGGAATAGTGGCTGTGTTACTGTCATGGTCCTTTATTTCCCCTTCTTTCCTGTTCTCTTCCCCTCCATCCAACAATATCTAACAGCTCAATAAAGTTATGTTAAAGACGGCATGCATTTTAATTATTTATGTAACTATATGATAATTCTTTAAAAATTTAGTAATGACTTTAGGTCAGGAGAGCACGTTGTAATGAATTGAATGCGCACAGGGAAGAGACATTTCAAAAGTGCAGATAAAATACACAGCAGAGAGTGAGTGCCCAGCACGCAGTGAGACTGCAGCACAGATGAGAGCTTGGAAAATCAAAGTGCAGCACATGATAGACACACAGTCAGGCCTTATGGGTGGTGGTGGGGAGAGACTTTCCTCGGAGACACAGAGGAGATGGCAGAGTTTGCAGCACCCGGAAGGTCTTGACTACCAGAGGGCAAATCTGAAAGAAAAGTATCCCTCAAGTACACAGGTAGGAGAAGTTTTATTTACAAATCATTTATTATTTATGTACTCCTAGCTAGTTATTTTGAGTTCTGTTTCTAAAAAGTTGCCCACCTGTATTTCTGTCCAAGAAAAACCTCTGGATTTTGACTCTAAAAGCTTTTCCAGTCTTTTAAGGATACTAACCCTTTGACGCTGTCCAAACAGACCAAATTCAAAGTTTTGACCAACCCAGTGTCACATCCCATAAGAGTTTTCTTGTAAGACTGGCGATGACTGGGTGCAATTACTTCCTTTCCCTGAAAATATCTTCCCTCATGAAAAACACCCTTCCATCAGTCTTGGGATCCGTCTCAATCCATCTATTTCTAGCCATCTGTGTTTGTAAAAGAACAACCTGAATACTGTGGAACAGATCGGGAGCACGAAAGTGCATGAGTTCCTAACACACTTTCAGGGCTTTCACAAGGTGAAATGAAATGAAAACTGGGGACTCAGTCTTTTTTTTTTGAAAAACGATTTCAACTTCTAATATTTAATAACTGTTCTATTAAAAGAAAAAAAAAAAAGAAAAGAAAAGCATCAAACAGTTTTGTTGCAGAAAACGGAATTGCTGTCTGACTCCTAAGAGTTTGTTTCTTTATTTGTTGCCAACATTTTCCAGTGCTGCAAGATATTGAAAATAATATTACCTTCCATAAATCTTACTTTCACTTAAATAGCTAAATATTCATACTTTGGGGAAATGGGGGGGAGGGGAGCAGGAGAAACAAACGTAGAGGTAACATATGGATGCCATTTCCTTTGTTCCATCAATGGATGGTAACAGACAACGTCCCTTCCTCTAATGAGCACAGTCTAATGTTTGTAGTTATGTAAATTAGAAATTTATTATAGCTAAGATTAATTAAACACCTGGTGTTAATACATAACCATTTTGAGAAAAGTCGTGGAGCCAGTCATCACTCTTCAATTGAAGTTTAACATTTATTTCTCGAAATGAGCGTATACTTGTGTGACTCTGCATATACTGAGGCTTCCCATTTCAGACTCTATCTTACATATACAAAAGAACAAATTAAATATATCTGTCGTCAGCATGTTGTGATGCATTTTCCTCACAGGCTTAAGGAAGGCTGTCTCCTTTGGAAGCTGACAGCAACTGAGGCTGTTCTGCATCCCTACAGTTACAGTTTTGAGTCTTCAACTCACAAAGAAAACTGACAGTAAGAGACCCATTGCAGTTGGGAACCACGACTTTCTCAAGCCTGTTCACACTGTATTGCTTGTGAACCAGCTGCCAATGGGGTGCATTTAACACCATATACTCTCTCTTAAAGGCTCAAAACTGATCGCAAGCAGACAAGTGGTTGTCAGCGACACAGGTTTGCAATTTGTGGCCAACAGAGCATTCACATCTGTATCTAATTACAGAATGGAACAGCCAAATTCTCAGTTTTATCAGTGAATCATTAGCAGAGCCTAGCACACATGCTCCAGCATTATTTAAATAAAATATTAAGCCACAGAACCAAAGACAAATGTACCAGTTTTCTCCTAATATATTTTTGCTATAGGTATCACTGCTGTCACTGGCTTGTAATAATACGTAGAAAATGAAGGAATGATTGAAACACGTTTTTCCCCTGTAATATAATTAATAGAAAGTGCAAACACACAAGATTGACTATTTCAACCAATTGATTTCGTGTTTTGTCACTTAAGCCAGAGCCACTTGACTGGATGTAATTTTTGTTTTTGTTGGATGTTGTTTTATTTTCCCCACCCTTCATTTGGAGATATGATTCAAAACAATGTTATTATTTACAACTAACAAATGCAAAATTTAGAAGGCAAATTATGTAATCAATATCTTATTAACAGGATTTGTAGACACAGGAAATTCATTTTGTGGCTGTACACAAGAGCAAGCTTATCAAAGACATACAAAATGATCTAATCTATAAATGAGCCATTCATACTAGATTTCTTTGTAATACCATACTGTGAAACCACCTTCCCAAAAACACAGTTCTTTTACTAAAATCTCTTGTATTTTAGAAACCTTATTGAAGTAACATTTGGAAGTACTTTAAGGAAATTCGAAGTACATTTAAAGAAATAAAAAAAGCCATAATTAACAAACAATATTTTCAAAAACACATATTTACACTAAAATGGGTAACACACGCACTTCAACATCTTTCCGTACTCCCCTGTGGTGAAGTACAATGTGTTATTTCCACATTGTGGAATTTCCATTTCCATTTGAAGAAAATACATTTAATGCTTAAATTCTATGATTTTTCTCAACACTGCTTGTGTTGCCGTGTCTGAAATACCGTCATTTGTGCCTTCAGCGCAACTCGGATGAGCCTATTTCTCACGAGGTCAAACTGCTCAGCCTTCCTGTGGCGTGGGGTTCAGACAGGCGACACGAGTCGTCCCTGATAGTTTTTGGAAAGGTACCCTGCCTCTGTGTTTCATCTCACTGCCCATTGGATGAGTGCTGTTAAACGATACTGGAGGTATTTAAAACACGCGTAGAGGTGGCACTTAGGGACATAGTTTCATGATAGATTTGGCAGTGTTAGGCTTACAATTGGACTTGATGATCTTAAAGGCCTCTTCCAACATAAACGATTCTCT
This sequence comes from Rynchops niger, assembly GCA_013400035.1. Classification (NCBI taxonomy): domain Eukaryota; kingdom Metazoa; phylum Chordata; class Aves; order Charadriiformes; family Laridae; genus Rynchops; species Rynchops niger. The sequence continues at coordinate 170,001 of VXBH01004946.1, forward strand.
ATAGCTTGGTGGCAAAGAGCCCTGAAGGACTAATAGCTTACAATTTAAAAAATGTTATGCTTTGCAAACAATTAGGATTACATGACTTCTACTTTGCAACTACAAAGACTGACTTTTTCCATTATTCTAAAGCTTGAATCATGCAGCTCAATTTCCAAATGCTTGTGGATGTTTCCAGAAAACACATCACGTCTTGGAAAAGCCACTCCCTGGTGGGACACAGCCCTTCCAGTTTGCAGTTGCAATGTGTCCTTAGACAAAGGCACCCACTGCTTACACTGAGAAGTAATGCTAGGAAAGTACTGTAAATATGTGCAATTCTGTGCAAACCTTTTTGCCCTCCTGCTCTCTCCCCGTCCTGTCTGATCTTCGTTCACTTTGACACCCTATGTCTTGCCTTCCCCTCCTGCGCCTCCTACCGATGTCCTCATCCCGGTTCAGTTTTAGTTGTTGTTGAGTGTGGTGTTGTGGGCTTTTTTCCCTCGTCTTTCCTCCTAATTCCTTCCTTACACCTTGGAAGGCGGCCTTTTTCCTGACTTTTACAGCTCCCTGGACTCTTTCTTCAGCGCCACCGAAGCGCCGTAGGGAGACGGCTGCCGCTGCAGGCACCCTTCAGAGCGCTGCCTGCAAATGCTCCACAGGTCGTTAGGGATTCACAAGGAACGGTTTGACAACGGGTAAGCCATTACTACAGTCCATCCTATTTGTTGTCTAGGGAAAAGAGCTCTATGAAAATCAACTTAAGACATTTTTTAAAAAGGTGAGTAGCCAAGTAGGTGTACGCTATTTACATCTAGTAAAAGCCTGCTACGTCACACAAATACGTGGCTTTTCAAATTTTAGCCGATCGCTACCTTTATAGACTTCTGTGAAAACATGAGTTTTCCTTTCTGTGTACTTACCTACCGGTTGCAGGTACCCTGGTGCCGGCAGCAGGCCGGGCCCTGCGTGGCCGGGCCGGGGCTGCCCCGTGCCGGACGCAGCCGGTTCCAGCCGGCTCCAAGGGCCCCAGCGCAGGGCACAGCTGAGCCCCTCAGCCACGGGCGGGCGCCGCGGGGAAAGCCCGGCTCAGAAAGGGCAAAACGCCGCCCGGCAGCCAGGGCTGAGGGAAACCGGGTGAGAAACAGCCCTGCGAGCCCCGAGGGGAGAGCGGGAGGAGGGGCTCCGGGCGCCCCCGCCGAGGTGCCCCGGCAGAGACCCCGCTGAGGCAGGGGTTTCCCTGCAGCCCCCGGGAAGGGCCCGGGCTGGAGCAGGGAAACGCGTGAGGAGGCGGGAGCGGCAGAGAGGGGCTGCCCGGGGCTGACCGCAGACCCCCGTTCCCTGCGCTGCTCAGGGGAAAGAGGTAGAGGAGTCAGGAGTGAAAGGTGTGAAGCCAAGCCTGTGAAGAAAGGGAATGGGTGGGACAAGGTGTTTCAGGTTTTCTCTTTGTTACTCGTCATCCAGCTTTATTTCTAATTGGCGATAAATTACACGATTTTTCCCCAAGTCGAGTCTGTGGCAGTAATTGGTCAGTGATCTCCCTGACTTTATTTCTTCCCATGAGCTTTTTCATGTTTTTCTCTCCTTCTGTCCTGGTGAGTGAGGGGAGCGAGAGAGCAGCTGGGTGAGCATTGAGCAGACAGACCACATCAACAAACCACTACTTCCCTGGAGAAATTTCTGCTTATAGTTGTATGTAGGCTATTACTTGAAGATGTGTTGTCTTCCAAGTGTACTAACGGTACCTAATGTATAAATCAGTTATTTTCTTGTGTTGTCCAAATTTGGTGTGCATTTAGTGACCTGTCAAATAGGAAAAGCAAGAAATCCTTTAAGGTTTCATCCTGTACTTCCACTGTTATACTTGCAGATCTTACCACCTCCTGGCACAGACATCGTCCAGAGGCAATGTGCCATGGTCTTAGCTTTGTCTAAGTAGGGTGACAGCATTCCTTTCCTATCCCGCTTCACACAGGACATACATTAAATGGTTTTACAACATGTTAATTATAAAACTAAATCAACATTTGTCACAAAACACGAAGATATTACTGTGTAAAAAGTTTTAAGAGTAATAGTTCTACCCTGTCTAATCCCTACTTCATATTTTAAATTCCCCATTCATTACCGTCCATGATGATAAAGGGAATTAGTGTTTCCTTATTTGTTGAGCAGTGAAAATGTGCATTTCAGTTTTGGATAAAATTGGATAATTCATTAGTCACACTGTTGAAAGTTCCAAGTCTATTATACCCCTTAAGCTATTTTCCCCAGGGAAAATTCTATCCTCCTTATTTGTAATGCCTGTAGCCAAAATTATTAATATTATCTGTAGCACTGTATAACATGTTGAGTTTATTTGTTTCTTCATTTGTTGCTCTGTAGGGCATTGCTAACAAGTAGCTGAGGGTATTTGCATTTTTAGAATGATAAACATTTCTTCTAAAAACCTTTTTTTAACCTACATTCATAAATTAAATGTAGAGATAAATTTCTTAAACCCTACACAGGGTCAAACTATAACCATTAAACACTAATTAGGACTAAAATCTCGTATAAGAAATAACTGGATCTAGTCTCAAAGTTTCAGTTCTATTTTCCCAATTTTTATTGTATGCAGTCTACCATATTTAGCTTAATCCCTTGCAGACAATTCAGACATTAAGGATTTCTCCATATTATACAATATATATGTTATGATTCTAATGTGCTCACCTGACTTAAAATAAAATCAGCAAAACCCATTATTTGTAATTTCAATTGGTTTATAGTGAAAACAAAGTCAGATTCCTAAGCAAATCCTCTTTGGAATCCCATCCTAATGGGAGTTGCTTTTTGGATTTAAAGAATTACAAAAATACCACAATATCAATTGTAATGTAGTGTAAGCCACAGAAAGAATTAGTCTAATGAAGGTGCAGCATTATTTATCATTATTATCGTTGTTAGTATTACTATTGCTATTACTAACTATTACTGTTACTATGTTATAAGACCTAAAAATAAAGATGCCTTTCTTTGGTCTTTGACATGTCTGATGGGAACATCTACATGTTTCCTATCCCTGGATGTCTTCTCTGAATGATGCCAGAAAAGAAGAGGGACCTGGAACACGAGATCCACTGCAAACAACCTTCCACAGCCTGAGCCATGTCCCAGGAATTACAAGAAGAAAAGCAAGTGCTTGTATGCAATGTTACAAAACTGCAGCACAATTAATCCTGGTAAGAAACTGACTGACTGAAAAACAGTATTCTAGAAATAAAAAGTAAAACCATGGAATACGGGGACCAAAGAACTTCTGGTGTAAAGGTTTAACTGATTCTGCTAAAAACCTCTTCACACATACAGAAGCCTGCTGTGTGAAACAATACATGTAGAGCAATATTTCTTTGGATCACAATTTATAGATGATGTTTCCTCACACAAATAAAGGCAGTTTGATCTACGATATCTAGCACTTCCCATCATGTTAATTTCACACTGCTTAAAGTCCTGCCTAGGAATGGGTTTTGATGATTTAGTTAGGGACCATAATGCTATGATAAAATGGCAAACTGAAGATCTAAAACGATCATTCATTTTAGGTCAATAGATTGGAGAATGTAGCAAAGTGCTTTGCACAGAGTCCCCCTCAAGATTTTCATGGGAAAAAACAAACACCACCAATTTTTTCATGTACTTTTCAAATCTTCTGTGTTCTCTCCTCCAAATTAGCATCACATACAGGCAATTTTTAAATTTAGTATATCCTTCTGAGGACCATATAAAAATTACAAGATTCAGGTAAGATTTTACATGAACAAGCATCCATAGCCATAAGATCACAGCAGTACATATGCATTAATATCTTTATATCATTTGCAGTGATAGGATAAATAGGATCATTGATGTAATGTACATAATTTTAAGAAAGATCTGCCACAATTTAAAATTGTGAAACGTCATAATGAGATCTAGACCATTCAAATAAGTAATACAAGGAGCATAAAAAATTAGTAGGAAGCTCTTCCTCCCATCATTCTCAACTGTGAAAGGAATTCACATAAAACAGTAACCAAAATACTATTTGAAATCAGATCATCAACTCAGGCTGTATGAATGCTTCATTTTGACATATAGAGTAGAACATTTTTTACCATTTTAACAATAGCACTTGAAAACTAACAAAGGGAACTTTCCAACAAACCCTTTCTAAGAAAGCATTTTTAGGGAAAAGGCTTCTTGAGGTTAATGACAAATATGGATTTATTGCCACAGTGAAAACCAAAGCATTTCTGGAAAATCTGTCTCTGACTCGCTAGCGGTAGTGTTTCCACCAGCTTTACCCCTGTAACCCATCTTTCTGATAGGATGGCTTCACTAATACTGCATTGCCAGGTCTAGGCCAAGGTGCCTGCCCTCCATTGGCATTTGGATGGGGTACCTGTAAATGGATCATACAGGAGTCTAAAACTTCCATGCCTGCACTCAGTAGCCTGCAGAGGAAGGCAGAGATGCTTTCCCAAGACCATTCTCTCTTGAGTTTAGTATTGTTTTTTTCTCCGTCGTGGAAGTTTTGATGGTTTGCCCCATTCCTTGTACATACATCCATATGTCCACCAGAACATCTTGCATCATTTTCTATGTTTACAAAAAAAAAAAAAAAAAAAGAGAAAAGCCAGATAGTTTAACAATTTTTTATAAGCTCCCTAAAGCTTACCAAATACCAGAATACTTTGAAGACCTGTGACAATGAATCCTAAAGTACCAGAGAAAAGAACAGAGATTATAAGTAGCAATACTCCCTGGCTTATTACTCTGCTCAAAGGAATTCTTTTGCTTACAGGATGAATGCAACACTAAGTGGATGTTCCATGAGAAATAAAAGCCTTAGTTAGGCAGTGTGCATTTCTTGAACTATTGACCCTTAAACTATTTTCAGATGAAAAAGTATCTTCTAAAACTGGACAATTTTAGTATTTAGAGGTGCCATGAGTGAAATAATTAGGAAAATGTGTAGAGATTTTTGAGAGAGAAACGGGTATCATCTGAAGTATCTGAACTCTGAAAAAAAAATGTATATATATATGTGGGAAAGAAATATTTATTTTCCATTTACAATGGGGAAATAAAAAGGGAAAGGAAATGTTCTGAAAAAAATATATAGATGTGGGAAGGTCATGTTTGTTTTCCGTTTGTAATGGAAAACTTCTTTTGAATACTGCACATAAAATACCAGTATGCAGCTAGAATTCTTAGTATTTTCTAGTAGTGATGCATCAGTCCTGAGGAGACCTCATAGAAAGAGGGAGAGACTTCTGTGGCCACTTGTAAGTATTGAGTCTGATTTCCCAGTATTCCACATGTAAAAAAGACAAGGAAAATTGACAAATTCGTCCAAAAGCCAGAAGTTTGACAGTGACTAAGAATGAATTGTGTTTACTAACAATTTAAAGATTATTGTATATGAAGAAGGCAGATCTCTATTCAGCATTCACTTACATTCCAAATGATAGAAAATGATCAAAATGATCACTTGAACTCATCTTCCAAAACTGCTTGTCTGAAAACTCATGCAGAAGTTCATAGCACAAATCAATTTCCTTAGCTCTCAGATGCCATTCCAGCATTAGATTCATGCCTGCTGAGCTTGCTGACCACACTGTTATTTTATTTTATATTGAAAATCTGCAATATTTTTGCAATACTTTTTTGCACAACTGAGTTCCACATATACATATTTTTTTAAAAAAAATAGATAACTGTGAAGTTAACATTTTAATATGTATATTTACCCCAATCTTTAATTAATCAGATAATCCACTAAATTTCTTATTAATTCCATTTTTTAGGATAGCATTATTAAACATATGCAAATAAGATATACTGTTGTGGTAAGCTATGTATTTAATCCAAGAAAGGATAACAGAGCACATGGCTTATGCTAGTTTATGATTTTTCCATCACAAGGAGACTCCTAGCTACAGGAACTCTTTTCTGCATTGCCAGAAATGGAACAAGTAATCAAAAGGAAACTAAGAGCAATAGCCAAGTAATATTGAACTCTACCAAGAGCAAGCATGTGCTTAGCTTGCTGTGTAGAACAATTAAGAATCAGGAATCTGGAGGCAGCATCTGGGAATTTCTTACACATCAGTCATGCCATATGCATACTTTGGCTTTTCTGGTGCCCTACCTCCAAAAGAATACAACAGAATTGAAAAGTGTCAGAGCAGGACAGCAAGAAAAATTTAAAAAGTGATAAATCGACTAGGATTCTTCAGCCTGGAAAACAACTCACCGATACAGACTGAAAAGTTGCGATTTGCTCGGATAGGGGTACATATCAATCAGCCATTCATTGTCCTGTGCAATACAAGAAGGCAACAAAAGGAGATGATTCTTAACATGTCATTAAGCTATGTAGCTCCTTGCCATGGGAAGCTATACATGATAAAAGTGAATGTGGGTTCATGGGGAGCTAAAGATGGTCGTGAAAGAGAAATCAGCTGAGGAATGCCAGATTAAAAAAATGTTATTTATGGCTTAGCAACCAATATTAGAGGCTGGGACAGGATTTTCAAGAAGAATCACTACATTTGCCCTGTTCTCGTATTCTTCCTTAAGCATCTGCTGTTGACAGCTGCCGCTGATCACATAGACCATTGTTGTGAACCAATGTCACCATTCTTATACTTTTAGGGTTGTGATGCCCCTGATAACAGAGCATACAACTAAAGACTTATATTAAGAGTTTACAGCTGGGATAGCAAACTTCTGGCAGGTGTCCCTGGACCAGGACGCAGAACTATTGTCATTAACAAACAAATCACAAGAGATTAACCTGCACAGTCCTTCCTCCGTGCTAAATGGCCTGGATGACAGCAGTTGGTAAGATAGGAACCTGTGTGCCAAGCATGTGGTAGAGTGGACCATCCAAAACTGTCTAGGAGGGCATTTTCCCCAAACCTAGTGACACTAAAGAGGAAGAAAACATTACTTAGATTACACAATAACCAGGGGAATATCAAAAGCCTTTTGAAACAAAGATAGACTCAGCTTGAGAAGTATAAAAAGAGACTAAAAAGTTGCAATGATGGAGACAAAGGAGAGGGTAACAGAGCAGCAATGAAAATCTGTTTTGACATTGCCAGAAGTCACCCTGCTGACATCTGTCCATGTCTGATGGAGTCACCTCCTGTCGGAGGCATGAGTGTGCCAGAGCACAGCAGAGAGGGACCCACACCTCGGTTGTATGTATGTCACCTCATGGGGTGTTCTTTTTACTGTATGTGTGCATTGGAGCACTGCAAGAGGTGGTGTGGGGAGCTAGAGTGTGTGTTTTTGGCCCACACATCCTCTGAGAGGGGGTGGGTGTCCATGTGATCGTGTGTGTGTGCACGTGTTCGCAGAACTCAAGGATTAGTTACAGAAGGTTGTTTAGAAATGTGTAGGTGTATACAAGTGTTTTATAAGTGTCTAGGACAGTGGCTTATCTGTTGCAATTTTGAAACTGACCCTAAATATATAGTTCACTGATTACCAATTAATTATGTGGCAATAAACCTCTTCAGTCCTGAATCAGTTTAAACTATGTGAATTAAACAATTTTTCCCTGTGAAATCACCCACTCCAAATGCTGCACTCCTCAACAATAAACCATGTGAGATCATGAAGAATGATAGTGTAGTGATATTATGACATTAAATCAGTTCCCTTTCTGATATAGGAGCAAGTTCTAAGCAGTTGCGATCCTGCATTCAAAAGAATAAGAAATGTGAATGAGTGATCTTTCTCATGGGCAGTGGGGACAACCCTTTGCAGATTTCAGGGCACTATTCATCGCAGAGACAGCACCAGTGTTCTCAGTGCAGCACCTGGGGATAAATATTCCTCCCAGTCCAGATGTATGTATCAGAAGAAGTATCCACTGCGTTTAAAGAGGTAATGCAGCGAACATTCTGACAATATTCTTCCTCTTCTTGAAGCATTTATACATTTCACGTGAATCACAAGATTCATCTTGTGGAAAGCATATGATCAAACTGCAATCTTAACTGTAGCAAATGTTTTAATATTTAGATTAGACTAAGAAAACGTAAGAAATAAGCAAATTTTTCAAAATTAATTTTCAGAATTCATACAAGACATACAATCTCATTTCCTATATACAGACAGGTACAGATTTACTAGTATGGAGGCACAGGCAACAGTGGTGTGGAAAAGCTCATATCCTCACTTACTAAAAGTTAACAGAGCATATAGCCTGCCACATAGGAAGCAGAGAGAGAGCACACCATCATCATTATGACTACATCCACAGCACTATACACCACAATAAAACCAATAGAAACAAATAATCTTTTTTTTTGGGGGGGGAGCCTTTATGTTGATATCTTTTAATTATAGCACAATACTGGATACTAGACACTATAAATGCCCTGGGTAGTTCTGCATAGTCTCCTGAATAGTTCTAATGCGATGGGATCACAACAGCTAAGGCTAGTATTGTAAGGCTGTCATCTTGTCCTTTTAAGCAATTTCAGATTGAATTTGAACTTTTAGGCTGTCTGTATGGATTTTATCACATAAGTCAACTGTGTTTCAAACTTAATATTTCATGCTATTCCATTTTACTTGGAATTTAGAATTCTCCCACAGGATTTCATTATAACTTAAACACAGTTCATTCTAATGCAGGCCTTACAAAAAAATCCAACTGTTTATTGTACAAAGTGAGAATTAAACAAAGAACCTGAAATCCCTACCTCTAGTAAAAAAGAAGTGAAAAAGCCAGAAGAATGACTGAACACTTTTTCATTTCCTGTTGGACACATTTTTATTGTAGCAGACATTAATTTTCACTTGTAAATTCTCCACACGATTACTTATCTGTTTGATAAGTTATTAGGTGGGACTCTTATTTACTTCATTCATGCAGTCAATCAGTAAGACTCATTCTTTACAGCATTTTGCAGTTTACATGGCAAATATTAATCAGTAGAATTCTACCCTGGTGAACGTGTGTTGTAAGTTAAATTATGATGCACATTAATATGTGAGAGTCTCAGGGTGAATATTATATGTCTTTAGCATAATTTAACTTTATTAGCCATATATCAAATTATATAATGATAGAAAACACTTGTTAAATAAGAAAAGTTCTACTTGTCATTGTAATTACAATTTAGATATTGTTCAGTTTAGCTGTACTTCTCTACTGCAGATCAGTTTCCAAATAAGGAAAAAATGCTAGGATCAACATTCCTCTCTTTTATGGTCAATGATCCTGCCAAATCACAGGAATTATTAAAATTTAAAGTAAGCAAAACAGTTTGCTTTTTTAAAATGTGCTATTCCTTTTTAAGTCTTTATCATTTAATTCACAGCTGAAGAGGAAGTGATAAGCCTCTCGAGGCTTAGCTAACAGTGACAGCTTAGTCCTGCTGTTCTTTCTCACTCGTTATATCTTATTCTGACAGTAATCATACTAATTTCATTGGAAGTACTCAGAACACTTACAGCATGAGTCAGCACGAATAACAGGAGCAGAATCACCAGCTTCTGTTGGAGAGGTGACATTTGTAACAGAGAACTTCCTGGCATACAGAGCTTCTCCCTTCTTGAAATATTCTAGGAACGTGGAACATTCAATGCTTTGCAAAAGACTATGAATTTTTGTAGGATAATTTTGGATGAAAGGCATCTCAGAAAGGCTTAGTCCAACATCTTACTCAAAGGAGGTCAGGTCAGCACCCATGGTGCTCAGCCTCCTGAGCTGGAGGATAAGGATGGAGAGCAGAACAACCCATCCATAATCCAGGAGAAAGTAGTCAATTATCTCCTTCTGCACCTAGACACACATAAGTCTCTGGGGACAGATGGGATTTGTACAAGAGTACACAGGGAGCTGGTGGGAGAGCTCACCAAGCCTCTCTCCATCATTTATCAACAGTCTTGGTCAACAGGGCAGGTACCAGATGACTGGACGGTGGGTAATGTGACTCCCATCTACAAGAAGGGTCGGAGGGAGGATCCGGGGAACTACAGGCCTGTCAGCCTGACCTTGGTACCAGGAAAAGATCATGGGGAGGATCATCCTGAGTGGGCTCTCATGGCAAGTGGAGGGCAGCCAAGGGATCAGGGCCAGCCAGCATGGGTTTAGGAAAGGCAGGTCCTGCTTAACCAACCTGATCTCTTTCTATGACCATGTGACCCGCCTTCTGAATGTGGGGAAGGCTGTGGGCGTTGTCTATCTGGACTTTGGTAAGGCCTTTGACACCATCCCCCACAGCATTCTCCTGGAGAAGCTGGTGAATCATGACATAGACAAGTGTACTCTTTGCTGGGTTAAAAACTGGCTGGATGGCTGTGCCCAGAGAGTTGTGATT
>VXBH01004946.1:180515-195140 GCA_013400035.1 Rynchops niger
GCTGTGTTCAGTTCTGGGCCCCTCTGTACAAGAGGGACATTGAAGTGCTGGAGCGTGTCCAGAGGAGAGCTACCAGGCTGGTGAGGGGTCTGGAGACCAGGTCATATGAGGAGAGGCTGAGGGAGCTGGGCATGTTTAGCTTGGAGAAGAGGAGACTGTGGGGAGACCTCATTGCCCTCTACAACTACCTGAAAGGAGGTTGGAGAGAGGTGGGTGTTGGCCTCTTCTCCCAGGTGAATAATGACAGGACCAGAGGAAATGGTCTGAAGTTGTGGCAGGGGAGGTTTAGGTTAGATATTAAGAGGAATTACTTTCCTGAAAGAGTGGTCAGGCACTGGAACAGCCTGCCCAGGGAGGTGGTTGAGTCACCATACCTAGAAGTGTTTAAGAAACGTCTAGATGTGGCACTTCAGGGCATGCTCTAGTGGCAGAGGTTGTAGGTTATTTGGTTGGACTCGATGATCTTAAAGGTCCTTTCCAACCATGAAGATTCTGTGATTCTGTAATCAGGTTACAGTGGACTTTGATCAATCATGGAGTGAAAACCTTCAGGGCAAGAGACAGCACAGACCTGCTGGGCAACCTGTCTTTGGTCAACACTTGACTGCCCTAGTGGTGAAAAGTTTCCCTTTAGATCCAGTCAGACCTTGCTGTGTTAAATGTCTCTTATCCTCCCATGAAGACCCTGCTAAGAAGATAGCCTGGCTCTGTCTTCTTGAGAGCCCTTTGTAGGTTCTGGCACACTGCTGTTATGTCCCCTTAAAGTCATCTCCAGGCCAAACAAGCCCTAGTCCCTCAGCCTCTCCTCATAGGCCACATGCTCCAGTCCCTGACCACCCTAGAGGTGTCAGGTAATTAGGGATTATTGACGTCAGGGACCAGATCAGGGACCTGTTGATGTCTTTCCTGTATTTGGAGGCTCAAAATCGGATGTAGTATGCTATATGTGCTGGGTATAAAGGGATAATCCCTCCCCTCGATGTCTCCGCAGCCAGGGAACACCATGCTCATTGTATATCTACCAAGACCCCCAGGTCCCTTCCTGCAGCGCTGCCTGCAGCCAGGCAGGCACCAGCCTGTACAGCTGTGGCAGGACTTGGCCTTTGTCCCTGTTGAACTTCTTAGAAGTTCCTCTTGGTCCACTCCTACAGCCTGTACAGGTCCCTAAGAATGGCAGCACAATTTCATTCCTGTACTAGATATAGTATTTAAGCAATCAGTTAAACAGCTGCCCTAAAAGTCATACCTTCCATGTATCTCATAAGTAGAATTCTCAGTTGTGAAAGAACAGTACGACAAGAAATGCTATTAAGTCAATTGGGAGTGCAGCTCTAAAGCAGCACAGGTTTAATTGTATTCAGAAGTCTTTTTGGTCTCTGTTGTGCATATTCTTAGGTTACAGTTACTATAAGCAATAGCAGAAAGGGATAAGCTCTCTCTCCTGGGTTTTACAGTAATCTGCAGAAATGTTAGTCACTTAGCATAGGCATCATACCAGATGCTGTCTGGAGCATTTTCTAGTATATAGCACTTTCCACGTGGGGTGTTAAATACATCTAATGCACTCTGTGGAAGCTGGCCAGTGCATCTGACAGAACTTTATATATCTGTGGGTGCTTAGTTTTTGCCATTGTGAAAAACCCTATGCATAAGTTACCGCCTTGCTACATTAGGGAATGACTCATTTAGGATCTTCTACACATCCTGTTTTTAACTTTTGGAAAGTACTAGACAAGAACTTAGTAAAAGGAGGGATAGAAAGAGACAATTAAAAATGCTTTCTCCTAGCCAATGATAAGCTATTTAAGAGCATATTATTTCAAAAGTATTTTAGGCAAAAATTTAAAATGCAGGATGAACAATTATCTATTCAGATTGTATGAAGTACTTTTCTCACAGAAATATATATATATACATATATATATATATTTGCAATCACTTCCTTGCCTACCAGTTTTCCTTTACATGTAAACAAGAAAACCATGTACTTGCCATTATTTTAAAACAGGTAGGAATTCTAAAACATTAACTTTTGAAATATATTTTTGCGGAGTAACAATGACTGGCCTACTTTACCAATATTTACTGGAGTTTTAGAAGTTTTCAAAACCACATTCATCATCTTGAAATTATTTTGGTTTCACCAAATGCATTTAGAGATGTTCATATTTCTGCCAAAAGATGTGACAATTTTGTTTTATGCTTTTGAGGAAAATTTTTTATTCAACGTGCCAGTCAAAACTATGAATGCAGAGGAACTATGAGAGCAAACTGACATAGCATGAGTTTCATTTCTTTTCAGTAATGTTGAAATAGCATTAAAATAAACAGATTCTCACTGGTAGGGACTAAATTTAGCACATGAAGTATGACAGACATTTGTGGTCCAAAAAGCAAGGCCGAAATTAAAAAGCAGCTTTCAAACACTGGATGCAAAAGAATCTCGTGCTCACAGACTGCAGCAGCAAATAGATTTTGGGCGACCAGCTGGATGATGAGTAGGATTCCCTAATGGTCCTGCCTTGAGGACTGTTCTTAACAATTAAAACAATTTGCTTTTATTGTTTTTGACAAGCATAACAGTCTGGTAACAGGAGTGAGAATCTGCTTAGAAGGAGAGAATAAGAGAATGAAGATGCCACAAAAATCTGGCAAGCTGGACAGAATAATTTTCTTCATCATTTTGCTCACATTTCTGTAGGCACCAAATATGAGTCTAAAAATGAAGCAGTAAGTTTTATGTAAAAATAATGATTGCTTTGCAGTTTGGACAAAGTGATCCATGACCAAATGGTGGCTGGATTTATGACCATCTGTCATGCAACAACGAGGCAGTTGTCAGGATTAATATAATCTAAAAAAAANCAGCTGCCCTAAAAGTCATACCTTCCATGTATCTCATAAGTAGAATTCTCAGTCGTGAAAGAACAGTACGACAAGAAATGCTATTAAGTCAATTGGGAGTGCAGCTCTAAAGCAGCACAGGTTTAATTGTATTCAGAAGTCTTTTTGGTCTCTGTTGTGCATATTCTTAGGTTACAGTTACTATAAGCAATAGCAGAAAGGGATAAGCTCTCTCTCCTGGGTTTTACAGTAATCTGCAGAAATGTTAGTCACTTAGCATAGGCATCATACCAGATGCTGTCTGGAGCATTTTCTAGTATATAGCACTTTCCACGTGGGGTGTTAAATACATCTAATGCACTCTGTGGAAGCTGGCCAGTGCATCTGACAGAACTTTATATCTGTGGGTGCTTAGTTTTTGCCATTGTGAAAAACCCTATGCATAAGTTACCGCCTTGCTACATTAGGGAATGACTCATTTAGGATCTTCTACACATCCTGTTTTTAACTTTTGGAAAGTACTAGACAAGAACTTAGTAAAAGGAGGGATAGAAAGAGACAATTAAAAATGCTTTCTCCTAGCCAATGATAAGCTATTTAAGAGCATATTATTTCAAAAGTATTTTAGGCAAAAATTTAAAATGCAGGATGAACAATTATCTATTCAGATTGTATGAAGTACTTTTCTCACAGAAATATATATATATACATATATATATATATTTGCAATCACTTCCTTGCCTACCAGTTTTCCTTTACATGTAAACAAGAAAACCATGTACTTGCCATTATTTTAAAACAGGTAGGAATTCTAAAACATTAACTTTTGAAATATATTTTTGCGGAGTAACAATGACTGGCCTACTTTACCAATATTTACTGGAGTTTTAGAAGTTTTCAAAACCACATTCATCATCTTGAAATTATTTTGGTTTCACCAAATGCATTTAGAGATGTTCATATTTCTGCCAAAAGATGTGACAATTTTGTTTTATGCTTTTGAGGAAAATTTTTTATTCAACGTGCCAGTCAAAACTATGAATGCAGAGGAACTATGAGAGCAAACTGACATAGCATGAGTTTCATTTCTTTTCAGTAATGTTGAAATAGCATTAAAATAAACAGATTCTCACTGGTAGGGACTAAATTTAGCACATGAAGTATGACAGACATTTGTGGTCCAAAAAGCAAGGCCGAAATTAAAAAGCAGCTTTCAAACACTGGATGCAAAAGAATCTCGTGCTCACAGACTGCAGCAGCAAATAGANGTATAGAGAGTAAATAAACCCAAAAAAAAAAAAAAAAAAAAAAAAGTGTAGTTTTGGTTTTTTGACCTTTCAGCTGCCGACACTGCACAAACCACTTAGCGTTAACATAAAGCTTTTGAACAGTACAAACTTAAAAAAATAAGAACAAAACCAGTGACTAACCAAGAGAGAAGAAAGACCTGGGAGCCTAAATCAGAAATTATTATGTCAAAGTTTTATATTTTTGAGGATGGATCCAGATTACTCTTTAGAAATAGCTTCTGAGTTTTCAGTTATTGGTAAAATAAAACTCCAGCCTTCTAATTCCAATGCATGGTCCCTTTTCAAACAGGCCAAATAAGCAGCTCGACAATATTCATCCTTGAATGTGTCAGGTTTAATTTTTTTTTCCCCTATCAGAAAATACATTTTTTCCTCAAATCCCTCATCTGCACACACAATCATACATATCTAATTGAGTGCCTTTTGCTTTTAATTTTTAACAGGGGCATTATTTTAACTGACTGCAGTATAATTTGCATTTTTCTAAAACTGCATTATTCATGTATTCTGCAGCTACAGTGAAGAAAAAAACAAACAGTGTCACTCTCAGCAAACATTCATGTCAAAAATCAGACGTAATTCTGATTTCAGCAATTTCAGTACCAAGTTGAGAAAGAGTAGGACCCTTTCAGGGAATTAGCAAAGTAAGCTAACACTCATGAGTTTGGAAATGTTCTCAACATCTTCATCATCTGCCCACTATTGGGTGGGATCATGAGATGAATTCAGATTATTGCTATTGTCAGGGAATGATTTCTCCAGTACTACTATTAGTATATTTATCTTTACCAAGTGTAATTCTGAATAATTCAATGTTCAAAGGTGTGCAAATCTTTGGTTCCTCAGAGATTAACAGACACTGCAGATAATACTATAGGATTTGCCTTCCAGAGAATTCAATTGAACTTTAGTGCACCTTCTAATGGCATTACTTGATTTCAGAAATCTGCTCTTCTCTCATACAGACTCTTCCCCCTCTGTGAATGCTGATGTTATCAGTAGCAGCAGCAGTAACTAAAATACTACACTGCTTTTGCTGGTGAAGGCAAGACCAGAGACATCTGGCTCACTGAGTCAAATTGAGTGAATTTCTCAGAAAGAACTTTTACTAGAATATGGAAAGGCCCTTGGGAAAAGTTTGCATATATGAAAAAGTGACCAGAATCCATGTTGATTTTTAGTGATCTCTTTGAGCCTTGAAAGCAATAAATGAACCAAACTGGATTAGATTTCAAGAGGTCTTTGAGTGTTCTGGTTGAATTTCTAATATGATAAAATAAATGCTGGAAACTGTCACATTAGCCTTAACCCCTCAAGTATAGATTTTCTTTTTAAAAGAAAGCTACAGCTTGATATAAGCTGTAGACTTCATTTAGTACAAATGCGTATCAAATTGCAGTCTCAAATCTACTGCACCCTGGAGAGTCTCAAAACCTATATGAATGATAATATTTTTAACACCTCTCTGTCTCACAGTAAAGAGTTCTTAAAAGATACTTCTTCAGTAGTGGTGACATTTTTAGATTAAAAAAAAAAAAGATAGTTTCAATCCTATCTGTAACCAGAATATATATACTTAATTTTTCATTCAGTGGTTAACAAGAAGGAAAAGTTGTAGTATTCCATTATAAAAGAATAAATGAAAAGAAAAAGTATATAGCCTAAGTTGAAAAGGGTTTATAGTTTGGTGCAGGTCAGCATAAATAAATATCCAGAAAAATTTAGAATCATCTGGGTTTACAAAATCTGGCTAGATGTCCAAAAGCAGTAGACTTGAGTGGTTGCTACAAATGTTGAGATTTGCCATAACAGAAAGCAAATACTCCATATGGGTTTTCTGCAGTAAATTAGTTGGGTTTTTACCATAAAAAATCTTTGCTTAAGCAAAGATTATGTGCGAGTCAAAAAGATCCTGACATTATGCACATGTGCACGTATGCACCTATTCCTTCATCCCGTACATGGGCAATCGTACTGGACGTTTCCTAGTGGCCTCATGTAATATTTGGTGTTCAGAACACAGATTATTTCCTCTGTCCTAGTTCTCCTAGGAAAAAAAAAAAAAAAAAAGCATCCTTAAAATACACATGTTAAGAATGAGAGAAAACAGATTTCTGCTTTTGCAACACTGGGCTTCTGCAAATGCACCAGCTTCAGAGCAATCTGAGGGAGAGGAGAAAGTATAGGAAATAGATGCATGCAGCAAATAATCATTTGTATTTGGTAAACAATGTTTCTTTGGGTGAAATTTTACAAGAGGATGAAATCAAGAGTTAACCATTGTTATCACAAATTTAGCTATCAGAAGATGTCAGAGTCTTTCATGAGAGGAGCTATGTCTCAAACCCCAAAACAGAACAAACATGCGACCCGTTATCACTCTGTACGCACTCGGGAGTGGGTAAAATACTATACCACTTTCTCAGCACTTGGACTATCTGATCTCCAGTGGCGGAGCTAACGACTGTAGGCATAGCCAGTCCTCACACTACTTCTGCTCAATTTGCCAGGTGGTCCAAAGAGTCTTGCCTTGTTTGATATGATGGGCTGGGGCTTGATTTGAGTGGTTGACCTTAAGCCTTATCCAACATTGTGGACAAGCTGTAAGAACTGCTTCACATATTCATATGGACACTGGCCATCTCTGGGACCAATACTTATAACAGAGGTCTGTTTTCCCTGAGCAGCCTCACTTAAAATGCAGCCACTCAGCCAATCATTTCCAGTCTTCCTTTTTGCTACCTGCTACCTTAATTTGAGCTAGGTAATCTACCTGTTGATTCCATTTTGTGGCAAGAATTGCATTTCTTGCGTGGCCTTTTACCCATCCCACCTCTAGAGGTCATGATATGCCTGTTTCTAACAATCTATACCAGTCTCCAGCTCTCCAGACTTACATGGCCTACCTCCCATTGATTGGATTCCCACTGGGATATCCACTCTGCGGCACCTTTAATGGTTGCATAGGAATGATTATAAATTTTGGTGGTGCCATTCTTTGTTACCAGCAAGAGGGCATGCAACTCCCCTATCTGTGTGCTGCCTTCCCCCTCCTCTGTAGTTGTTTTTCTGGTACTAATTTCCAATGCTGCCGCTTTATATTGCCACCTGCATCCCACCCAATGGGCAGATGTATCTGTGAACCACACTCCTGGTATATCTGAGCCTGTGGTCAGTTTGGGCGCCTCTTTGATCACAGAAGGTTTGTAGGGTTGGCCCAGCAAAACCAGATCCAGATTCACAGGTTGTTGGAGCTTAGAGGCTTTGACCAGGCCCTCTCTTAATGTCAGTGACTGACTAACTCCCTCTAGATGGGCATACCACTTACATATCATGGCCTTATCATGGATCACCAAGGGTGATCCCTTGAGGATCGAATTTACCAATCACTAATTTGGGTCCCTGTATCAATTAAGAGCTCTAAACTTATTTGCTTTTGGCCAACAAGGATATATATATAAGGTTCTTTGTCGGCAGACCATTGTTAGGAATTTACCAGTCAGAGTGGGCAGCCTGAATCCTAAATCGTGACTTCTATTTTTTTAACTCATGAGTACCCCTCACAGGGACACAAAAAGGTTAATTGTGCCTGTTCTGTTGTGGGGAGGGGTGGTTTCCAGTGTTTCCCCTTGGTCTTTGTTTTTACCCCGTAGCAATTCCACCAGTTTCTGGATATGGTCAGTAGATTGCCCATGCAGCGCCACTCGGGGTACTTCCAATGCTAATGCCTTTCGCCAAAGGTTGTTCTTTCTTGGATCATAGGTTCAGTCTTCTCTTGGGAAGGTGCAGGCTCCCTGTGAGGAAGCCATCTGGGGTGAGGGTTTCAGCTGGACTGTCAAACCCTCCTGTTCCCATCTGCACCACCGCCCAGATCAGTCCATCCCACCTCGCACCCATGAATGACTATATATTGTGTAATGTCTCCAGCCAAGTCAGTAAGTGCCTGTGTGGATTCTGAGAGTTTTGCTAATTGCATTCTAGGGCCCCCTGAATCCTTTCTCTAAGAGACTGAACATGTATTTTTAAAGCATCTGGTAGCACTCTAACAAGAGGTCTAAAGTGGCTGGTGTCCACCAGCGTGGCAATCGGTACCCTGTGCCACCCCCTCTCATACGTTACCTGGATGCAAGCAGCCTCATGTCCTACTTCAGCTAACTCTGGCAGTCCTTTTACCCAGATAGTAATATGCACCCCTCGCTCTTTGGGGTCCACACCCCCAGCCCACTAAGCCACTCAGGACATCATCGACTGGTCACTTGGTGGCCTGTCACTCAGAAACACTCTGGGGCCACCAAATTCCCTAGCCTCGTCAACAGTCAACAGTATCCGATCACCCCCAGTTAAAGAAACTCTGCACAAATATTGTTTGTTTTGCCTGACTGACATAAGAATTTAGCTTGTAATTCACTGAGCTCAGGTCCTGCCCAGGGGATGGTATGGACGGTGGTTCAGGGGTTCACACTTCATGGATCTGTATGCCTCTCTGTTTTAATAAATGGCTGCACTTCCTTTTCCTCCAATTCATCTATTTCCTCAGAACTATTTTCATCAGGGTCTCCCCAAATGAACCCATCCCAATTCTTGGGATCTGCGCCTGCATTTAATTTTTGGCCTGGGACAATACTGGGGTCTTTCCTCTTGAGCTAGCATGATCTCAATTTTTTTGTTCTAATAGATGCATTCCCTCTCTTTCTCTTTTCAATTCTCCTATTCCTAACTGCTTTTTTAAATTATGCTTCTCTAACATTCCAGAATAATTATAATGATCTTGCACTTGAATTAAATAGGCAGCCAGGATGGCATACATAGTCCCTTTACCATATCAATTACTTCTATGGTGCTTTTCTACTCTTTTTACAAGCTCTGCTGCATCAAACCACTTCTCTTTCACCCATTCCCACGTGGGGAAGAAGGGCTACAGACATGCCTCTGTAATAATTCCCCTGTTGACATTATCCTGCCAACTATGCCAATTTAATGTCACAGAGAGATAATGATACTGGAGTCTTCTCAGAAAAACTGACAAAAACATTTAAAAAGTCCTCCAACAAAAACTAAGCATAAGTCTCTGTCTTATTTTTACTACTGCAGCCTGTTCCATTATGGTCCATTTTGACTGCAATTATCAGGAAAATACACCACCAGTTAAAAATTTGGTTGAAAAGTCAACCTTGTTTGTTTACAGGTGCAGGAACAATAGAGCACACAAAGATATGTAATCGTAAAATAATTAGAACAAAAGGAACTGTCGGATGTCTCAATCATTTAGCTAAATAATAGCTATAATGCATAAGTGTGCATGCACCTTTATATATAATAACTATAAATAATAGTTTTGTGTGAGTTGGCAAAGAAAAGAAATAATTATGCCAACACCAGTGATCTCACTGGAATGAAAAACAAAACAGAACAGAACAAAACAAAACGATACAGATAAACTAAATAAAAGATGAATAAACCAGCCAAAACAATGAGAGGTTATTTTGTGAATAGACACATTGAAAGTTGCCCAATCAAATGTATAGGAATGTATTCATTTCTACAATTATTTAGCCAGTGCACGTATATAACTAATCAGGGTTTTCTGTAGTAATATTTTACTCCCTTAGTAGAAAAAAGATGTGTATTTGGTGAATTCTACCACAATTTTTCTGCCTTCCAAAATACCAAGTAGCTACCAAAAATACTTAATTATGAACCCGATTGCTTTCTACTTTAGTATTTCATTTTAAGTATAGTAAGTCATTGTTTTGCACCGGAAGGTATTGATTTATTATGATTACAGTAAGAAAGGCCCTAAGACTCTATAAAGTATCATTCAAAATGCCATTTATTAACATTTGTTATTTATTATTAACACTATAAAGAAAGAGAGGACAGTAAAAGTAGCCTCTCTCTCCCTTGAGATGCTGAGAACCCAACGTCAGACGAACCTTTAGTCATGGTGCAGCACATTTTTGAAGATCCTATCCATGAAGGGTTACTCTGTTTCGGTCATTCCATTTACTATAGGATTTTTCTTCAAATGCAACAACTCCGTTCATCGTTTCTGCTGTCAAATGCACAAGCCTGAATACCCAAGCTGCATGTGCATCACAACACAGGCCTGCTTCTACTTGGGTTGACAGTTATGGGTGTCACCAGGTCCTCCACTTACGATGGTCTTCTAGTAACGATCATTCCATTCATGAACACCTCAATACTTCTTTAACAAAGGACAGCTTCAGAATGTAGTCTGATGTCTGGAACAGGCTACCCAGAGAAATGTGGAGTCTCCTTCTCTAGAGAAATTCCAAACCCGTCTGGATTCATTCCTGTCCAGCCTGCTCTAGGTGAACCTGCTTTGGCAGGGAGGTTGAACTAGTTGATCTCCAAAGGTCCCTTCCAACCCCTACCATTCTGTGATTCTGTGATCTCCTCTGAGTTTCTTCCTCATTTCATTTTTTTCTTCTATGTGGCTTTTATAAAACTATGATGCAATATTTTCCTTCGATGTACCATTCTGTATCTGCTCCCAACAATCGATGAATTTATTACTGAAATTTTAGGTGTTAATGCAAGATGCAACTTCCTAGTTTTGATCTATTGTTGGTTTTGATACAGTTTGATTCTAGGAAAATTCATTCTTTACAGACAACATTCCACGCTATCCTCACACACATATTGCAAACAGTAGTCAGTGAATAACTGAATTAGCTTCTTATGTTACCAACTCCATCACATAAACACCTATCTAACATTCTACTGCAACATTTCATTAAAAAAGAAATATCGTAACAGGCATCAGGCAAATAACATTTTCATCTTATTGACTGGAAATTTCAAATTAGGAACCCTGAGTTACTAACCAGAATTTCAATAAGATGCATTTAGAATCCATGCTTTTCCCAACATTACAAGTATCTTTTGATTCTGCTTTATTTTATCCTTGAGAAAAGCTACCAAGATTTTCCTGGTTTATTTTATCCTTAACAAAACCTACCAAGTGTTCTGTGTCCACCCAGTCCCTCCCTTGCTCTCCTTGTTCCTTCTATTTCACCTAAAAATCTTAGTTATAGGTGTCAAATTATCTGAATAGGAACCAAGCAACTAAAAGGGCTATAGCTGTCACAGTAGCCCAAGCTGGATTGGCACTTGCTGTAGGGTCATATGTCTCAGTAGCATTCAAATAGCTGAAAAGCTGTCCCACTTTAAAAGACAGAAATTTGTTCAGAAAAAAAGAAAATCAATGATCACCAGTAAGTCTGAAAAATCTGCAACCAGAGTACTTTTATTTGTAAATACCAAAAGATTTTCTTCTCAGAACAAAAATATTTGCTCAAGCGATTCATTGTGTATTAAACTTTGAAATTTGCAGCTTACATTTAGTGAAGACCAAAAGGTTTTATGGCTGAAAATTCAAGTCAGAAATAGGGTTGAAAATACAGTCTTTTAACCTAATATTAATTTCTGTATTTATGCAGTGTGATACAAGAACTGGAACACACAATCTCCCTCATACCATTTTAACTTTATTGAGTTTCAGTCACCTTGGTGGAGTAACTAATAACAGGCAAGAATTAAAAAATCTATTACACATGCATCTTACACATGCATCTTACCCAATTCCTTCAGATCTACTGGTTTAAACTTGTCTTATTCTCCGGGATATTTCTCTTATGTCTTAACTAAAAGCAAATAGAACTAAAGAGCAGCTTACAACAAGCTATCTAAATCATCACAATTTTCTCCATAATTACTGTGTGCTGGGAATCATGTCATGCCTCTCTGACAATTTAAGAGAGAGAAAATTCTACTCATTTCAAAGTACAGACAACATGTTTTTCACTTCCAATGAAAAATGTCTTCATTGACACTAGTAGATTTTTAAATCTATTATTTTAATCAATAATGGGATTTTCACAGTGGGACACTTCTGAGGAATCTACTGCAGTTTGCTTCCCAGCTCCTGCTATATTGTACTCATTACTGGTGGCTGAATCCTTTAAACAGCCTGGAACATTGCTGGTCTTAACTAGTACTTTTAATTTTCTGTAAGCAATGCTGCCTGGAGATGCTATCATCCAATACTGAGCTATTGCAAGCACCACCAAAAGCAACAATCAAGCTTTTTCTAATGTCTAGATCAGCCATTCATCATCTTCTCTAGCGATTATTTTGATTTCCACTTCTTTTATTTTACAGTTATGTTCAGCTTCTGTTATACTGAACCCTTGTGATAATACTCCAAGGATTAAGGGGTGAAAATAATAAATTAGAATAAATTTCACAGAAGGGTCATATCATTTTCATGTCTTTTTTTATATTACATTTTAAGAGACTTGTCTTTTTTCACTGTAGGTTGGTAGCAAACAGTATTAACTAGGACAAACACATGTATTCCAAAAACTGTAAAATCTTGTGATGTGGAAGGATAAAATAATTTAAAAACAAGCCTATTGAAAGACAGAGTGAACAGAACTAATCTTATACAGGACGTGGCAGAGCATCAATGCAATCTGTTCAAAGGTAGTGATCCTTTACAGAAATACAAAAGACACTTCAGCTTTTTCACATAGCAGGCAAGACTAAAGCACATAGAAGTACCTGCCCCGTATTTTTTTTTTCTTTAAGACTGATGCAATTTCAATCCTGTCTGCAGACAAAATCACAATTATATCCCACCTTAAAGCCCAAATAGCCTTTTAATAATATTAAATTCTCATAAGCTTCCTACCTAATTCATGTTATTTTTTTCCTAACTTGTGTTCTTGTCTGAAAATCATTGATCATATCTACATCATAATTTAGGTCAATAGCACCTATGTAATAGTGATAGAAATTCATTTATATTGTAATGTTCTGTCAAAATAAATAGCATATTTGTTTGTTTATAGGGAAGCAAGCATGTGAAGTTGGTCAAGGAAGTTGTTAAGGACAAACTCTGCTATCTGCAGTAAGCCACTTAAATGCTTGTGTGTCAGTAAGGAACAATATAAACCTAGATACCATTGGTTATAGTTTTCTTCATAGCTACTTTTAAAGCAAGAAAATTTCAGCGCTTATTGCACAGGAAACCTAACTCAGAGGAAGAAAAAAAGAGACCAAAAAAAAAAAAAGTGGAAGATTTTATCACCATTGAAGTGCAAACTGTTATGAATCTTCTCCTAAACTCAGCTTGGAAAATTTTGCAAGCAAGAACCCTTTGATCTACCTAGCATGGTGTCACAAGTTCAGCTCACAATAGAGTGAGGAGTTACTCTGAATATAGTCCTACGGCCACTGAAATTAAAGACAAGCAACAAATATTCAAAGAGCCCAACTACTCAAAACTTACGGTAAATATGCCAAACTAAAAGATAAACTGATCTAAGTGATCTACTCAATTTGTGGGAACCACACAACATGAAAACACACTTTTCCAAGAAGTTTACTTAAAATCTGGTGACATGAGAAATTATGTCTGTATGTAGCTGTTGAGATTTTTTTTCTCCTACCAACACATTGTTATCTAATATGTGAATTAATTTGCCAAGTGTATTTGGAATTATTTTTATATTTCATTGAAATTTTCTATATTTTCATTGACGTTTCTTTACAAGAAACAAATACAAAAATATTTCTGCATACTTAAAATGACACTGATTTACATTTTATGTTGGGCAAAAGTGGTTCATTTGTCGTCATAGAATAGAAATTGCTATTTTTCAGTAGGGATACCTTCTATTTTGACATATTAACTTTTTGTCCTCAGAACTTACTTAAGAATCTAGTTCACAATATGTAACTGTAGGGTATGAAAATCCTTATGCAGTGTCATTTTTTAGGCTGAAGTTTGTTCAGTGCCTGCCTGGTCCCTTGGGAAGCTGCAAGCAGTTTCAGGGTTTCTAACACATTTTGCTCACAGCAGTTGTCAATAAATTGTTCTGGCAATTACAAACTTGCTCTAAGTTGCCTCAAGGAATTAATTAAGATGTCTGTCTGCAATATTCTAGACCTGTTGAAAGTATTAGTGACGGAGCAATTCTGGAGCAGCTTAAACAGTACTGCAACACACTCTACTGTTCTAAGACCACTTTAAATACCGGCTTGCAGTTACTAGGTGTATTTTATACCCTGGAACCCAGCAGGCTTCCATTTTAACTTCCAGGCCAATTATTTGACAAATCCCTGGAGTCCAAATCCTTTTTTTTTCTTAAAAGCGAAAGGCAAGAATAAATTACATTTTGAAATTATCCCTTCAAAGAAAGATGGCAATTGTAAGCAGAAGTGTTCGGTTCTGTAGCAATCTTCACTTCTCCAATTCCCAAGTTTCAGCACCTAGTCACAAAAACAGATTTTGAGGCACCACATAGTACAGAGGAACAGGTCATATAAGAAACTTAACACAGACACACACACAAAAATTTCAGGAATAGCAATCGAAGAAAGATTTTGATATTCTGTTATCACTTCTACATCCCTTTTTGTGTGGTTTTTTTTTTTTTTTTTT
>VXBH01004946.1:195148-239707 GCA_013400035.1 Rynchops niger
TTTTTTCCTAAATGTAAGTACCTTGCATTCCCAAATGCAACTTGAAGTACTGCAGACACTTGGTAGGTAGGATGTGAGTGAATGACAAACTTCTATTTCTTTTCAATTTGTATTTAAGTGGGAAATAAGTAAATACCGGAAGAGCAAGGGACTTTGTGCTGTATTTTAAACTCTGGGAGGAATGTTTCTAGGATCTCTGGATTCCATTGGATTGAGGTACACATAAAATATCTGTTGTTTCATTGCCTGTTATCCAAGATTGATACACATGTATAAATAAACAGGTTGCTTAGAGCACTCTCATTGCTTTGTCAATAGTTTTTCTCCCCAGGAGACTCATAAAACTGTTACATATGCACAAACACTCAGAAACAAAATATTAACTTAACAAGACACTTGCTATATAATCTTTATCAAGAGACTAAGTTCACGTATTTTCTGCTCTTTTGATATATGGACAGGCATAATCTATAGGTACATCCAGCATTCTTGGGTTATGTAACCAAATAATGGATCATTTATTGTGCAATTTCCAACCTAGCTATTATGCCAACTGTTAAGTCTTTCATGTTGAGACTGAGAAGTGCCTGAGCCGTAATGCTCCACTAAAAGGAAGCAGGAGTAGATTCATTGTCCAAACCAACTGGTAGAAGTTCAGATCCCTGAAGATGTGGATTCAGTGCACATCTACTAAATCAGTACACGTACTACTAAATGTAATCATTTTCTGCTCTACACCTCATGGATCTATCTTGCAAACCTTTGTTTGCCATTTTAGTCTCTTGAAAGTACTCTAGATTTAAGTTCTAGCCAGGGTTTACACCACAGTGACTTCTATACTGATGAAGCAATGCCCAGTTTTGTAGTTAAACTTGTTTGAGTGGGATGTTAACTCTAGGACCATTTACTAATCACAGATTATTTGCTAAAAAGATGTACTTGATGAAAGAAAAGTGGTGCATACCTTCTGGTTATCACAATTATATCATTTTACAACAACACAAGACTGTTCTTTTTTATACATATCAAATTCCATGAAAATAGGTAAAACTTTAAGCACTTTTTTGTGAAGTATAAAAGTCAGAAGTCTAATGAAGATTAAAGGCAACATTGGAGGATCAACAACAACAGTAAAAAGATTTTTCTAAAGTTAATGTATACATTTTCACCAAGTTTTCTTTCTGGTTTATGGAAGGACAACAAATATTTTTAAGTCCTTTACCATGTAAAGGTAATGGGTGTGTTGGGATTTTTCCAGTCTCTACTTTTCCTGGATCCCACCCAGTCTCCTACAACAAAGTTGTTCTGTGACTTTTGCTTTTCTTCTTAGCCACATTGAAAAAATCCCAACTGTTGACGTGTATTACAAAATATACTGAAATATCCTCCATTTCTTCCCAAGACACAACCACTTTATTCGGGCAATTCAATAAAGGTGGGAAAGGGCAGATTTTTTTCCAGTAAGTCAGAAAAAAATTAAAGGACAATGATTAATGTGATTAAAGGATACAAATATAATACAATAACAGCTTTTTACTGGTAGCTAATCATTGTAAATCAAATCATGAATAAGCTTAATTTGTAACCCAATCATAGTTTAATAACCAGGTAAAACAAATTAAGAGATAAATTTATTGAACAAAAAGCAAAGAAACACAGGTACACTACATCCCAAAATATGTAAGGATCCATGTAATTACTTTGTAAAAAAAAAAAAAAAAAAAAAAGAAAAAAATGAGAAAAATGAGAAAAACACAGGAGAAGGGAAAATGTTTTTTAGCAAGGTACACAAAAAAGTCAAAAAGAGAACGTGAGTTATAAGAAAAATCACTGAAGGATACAATATCAACCAATTGCACCCAATCCCACAATAAAAGTGACTTCCCTTTTGACAAGTGTGGTTTGAAAGGTAGACCAAAACAGGGTTGAATGAAGAGTTCCTTTAATGAGCCTCAGCTATCTTTGACTGTAAAATTAAAATTCAACAGCAGGTATGGCAAATTAGTAATGAATATGAGCCAGCAGTGTGCCCAGGTGGCCAAGAAAGCCAATGGCATCCTGGCTTTTATTAGAAATAATGTGACCAGCAGAAGTAGGGAGGTGATTGTCCCCCTCTACTCAACACTGGTGAGGCCACACCTTGAGTATTGTGTCCAGTTCTGGGCACCTCAATACAAGAGTGATATCGAGGTGCTGGAGCGAGTGCAGAGGAAGGCAACGAAGCTGGTGAAGGGCCTGGAGAATAAATCTTATGAGGAGCGACTGAAGGAGCTGGGACTGTTTAGTTTGAGGAAGAGGAGGCTGAGGGGAGACCTCATCACTCTCTACAACTACTGGAAAGGACATTGTAGAGAGGTTGGTGCTGGTCTCTTCTCACAGGTAATTAGCGATAGAACAAGAGGGAATGGCTTCAAGCTGCAACAGGGTAGGTTTAGACCGGACATGCGGAAAAAATTCTTCACCGAAAGAGTGGTCAGAGACTGGAATAGGCTGCCCAGGGAGGTGGTGGAGTCACCATCCCTGAATGTGTTTAAGAGTCATTTAGATGTGGTGTTAGGGGATATGGTGTAGGGAAGAACTTTGTAGAGTGGGGTTGGTGGTCGGACTCGATGATCCCAAGGGTCTTTTCCAACCTAAAGGATTCTATGATTCTGTGAATGATCGTTCTATTTCATTTCATGTTAATTGCTACTGATTTTACAAACCACTTATTTTTTCTCCTCAGCACAGATTTGAAATTCAGCCATCCTATGAGTCTAATTGTGAGGGGGTTTTCCCATTTCACGTATTCTTATTTATGTACACCAATAACTCTTTATTTGGCATTGAAGTTACCAAAACAAAGGCAAGGGACTGAACTAAAATGTATGAACCTGAGCAATAAGCAAAGAAGTAGTACCTTGTTATGCCTCACTTCTAAATTGGTTGTGCCAAGGAAATGTTCTTTTCCATTCACAAACTTTTTCCCTACCTTTCCTACCAACATAACTGTTACTTTCCATTAGTTTCTTTCTTTTCTTATTGTTTAATTTGAACATGAAGGAACTAAATTTTTTTGTTCATGAGAGAGGGAGGTCTTATCAGAAATTTCAAAGTTAGTATTGTGACACGGCTTTAAAGCACTTACTGCAGTACTGCTGCAACTTCTGTCCCTAAAGGATGAGAATTTTAAGTAACTTTCATGTGTAGAAGCAACGTACAGAGATATTATCTAAAATGCCTTTGGTCAGTGTCTAAATATGTTTTCTCAGGAATCAGGATCTCAGTTTTTCAGAAGCCAGGTGGCATTACCTGCCCCAAGAGTATGGAAATCCATCCTTGCATGGATATTGTAATTCTCAGGGCTCAAAGCTCAACACACAAATCTACAAGCTTATTTTTTGCACATAATTTGAAAGGTGTTCCAAATGTGAGCTTATGGGAGCAAGTTGATAAATTTCATAATACTGAACTCAGCTACTGTCCTGTTTGTTGGAATTCCTAGCACTTGCAGAAATATGTGAAAAAGTACATCAGTACTCAGAAATCCATTTTTCTCCTTCCCTTAATATCCCACTCCTCCATGTCTACTTTTGTTACAAGAAATCTGGATTGTTGTGTTTTTCTGTTGGGGGGTGATGCCTGTGAGATGTCAATAAGGACACATTGTCAGTGGACATCTCAGAGTTCATCCATGTGAGCATTTCAGTTCAGATTAAAAAGTGAAAGGAATCTCAAGATTATCCCCACTTACTGTGTTTGGCTTCACATCAAAGAGCATGATCTTCAGAAACATGACCTGGATTCTTTTTAAATGAAACTAAACCTGAAGATGTGCTTCAGAAGTGCATCATAAGTGCATTGAGATTGCTAATAGACACTCAGCCTGTGGGATGAGACTAGACCAAGTCCTTTATACTCCTGTGAAACACAGCGACTGTGGATGTGGTGCTCTCAGCACCAAGTATTCTTCTCCTAATTGAATAAATAGGGCAAACAGACTCACAAGAAGCTCCTAGAAGCTCTCTCAAGAGCACACCTATTGGAGGTGGAAAAGGAGCTCCAGAACACATCAGCTCATACAGCACTGATCAGTGGCAGTTATGTAAGACACAGCTGATCTTCACAGAGGAGTTGGAGATTTGAATATTATGTAGTTGGGGCTTTTTGGAGACTGATGGCCTAGTCCTGCTTGATCACGACAGGTTACATCAGGACAATAAACCAAAATTACTACCAAGGTCAGGAGTCTGAGGGGTGCTTTCCCTGGCTAACAGGAGAACGCCAACATGGATGAATCAAGTATTCTGGTATCACCATGTGAGGCTGTTCCAGACCGACTGTATCCAACTACAGATTTAAGTGTAGAGTAAACATAAAATTGCTATGCTGGAAGAACTACATACTTAAAACTCTTAGTAAGATCTCCTCAGCTCCAGATAGATAGATTCTTAAGGGTTTGATTTTTTGGGTATTTTTGTTTACTTTTGTTGCTTGGGCTCTTTTTCTTTCTCTGAAGGAAAGTAGAGTCAGTCATTGAATTCTGAGATTACAGCTTTGTACAGTCATGACACTACTGTCCTTTCTCCTTCTACTGTAATAACTGGGAATTTACATCACTTGGGATTTTTCTCTTGATTTTAGCTACTTGCCTCCTAGTTGAATTATTTAATTTCCGTAAAAATGTGTTATGACATGAAGTTGTCATCTAAATACCTTATTTTAGTACTTGGTATGGAAAAAGAAAAATAAATAAAAGTGAGAGGCTGAAGGAACTAACCAGATTTTCTTGCAAAAAAAAAAAAGTGCTATAGAACATTAAGATGCTGGCACAGTACCAATATTCAAGAATTTAGTGGTTATTACCAGTCCCGTCTGAACTGTTCATAGAGGACACAGCTTTTCTGTTATTACAGTTGATAACTGTTGTTTCACACAAAGAAACTTCCATATGAAATAACTTACACTAGCATCACTAACAATGAGAAGATATTTGGTGTAATCATTATTAACCTAATTTTAAAGCACCTGTAAGGAAAGGCTACTTCCTGGATTTCAGACAGTCTTTCTTATGGAAAATAATGTCAGATACTTCTCAACATAAATTAATAATTCTGTAAGAAAGGCATTTTAACATTGTTTATAGAATCTTTCTTTCTAAGGTTGCTTCTTATGCAGGAGAACATCTTTTGTTGTCTGTGACCTTCTTTCAGTTATGTCTACTACTCTGTTCCTGAAGTTGCCAGGTGTGTGGATGCTTTTTCCCTGTTGTTATCCATTACCGCAGATAAGCATAAAAATTTCACTGGAAATCAGCATAGTTTAATCTTATGTTGGATTTCCACATATTGAAAAAGTAGAATTGTTAAGAAATTGTG
The DNA here is from genome assembly GCA_013400035.1 of Rynchops niger. Taxonomy (NCBI): domain Eukaryota; kingdom Metazoa; phylum Chordata; class Aves; order Charadriiformes; family Laridae; genus Rynchops; species Rynchops niger. The sequence goes on from VXBH01004946.1 coordinate 200,506, forward strand.
TTTTATAATATGTGATTTTCATCTAACAATTTAGTTAAATGTGCCTTGACTTATCTTTAAAGTCAATCCTTTTAAACTTTTGAGTAAAAACTACCTGCACATTTGCCCTACTTTCATGAATATCCAGCAATAAAACATTTCCTGGACACAAATATCTACAAGCAACATCAAAGCAACATCCAATTATTTTCAAAGAGATAAAGAAAAGTATATTACTATGCATAGGGGTGTATTACTTTTCAGCTTAATAATAGCTGTGTACTGAAGAGATTGCTAAGAGCAAACACAGATATATACAAGATGAATGATCACCTTGGAATATTTCAAAGAAATTTGAGTTTTAAAACAGCTTTTTCAATCTGCAGCTTTTGACTTCAAAGCAGCATTACAACTTGCTACACTGCAATCAATTTGTGATTGCTTAGTTTCTATCCATACCTACTAGCTGACACAATTTAATCGGGTTGTTGTGTGTGTACTTTATCTCTTTTTTCCCTTGTTTNAAGTTTAGCAATATGTAAGTTAAATAAAAAGAAGAAATTAATACCAATAAAAAGAATATTTTACCATTTAAAATCAGATTGCAGCACTCCTGTGAGTCTGAAATTGTAAACCTGTTACATTCACATATTTAAAAGTTACTATAACAAAGCTCTTTAAGATCTGTTATGAGCAAAACAGTCAGAAAAAGGCCAAAAATTATACCTTTCCACAGTATCTCCTCTGTTGACTTTTTAGATCATATTTACATAAAAGAAAAAGATTTTTTCCCTTCATCCTGCAAAACAAAATTACTTTGAAATTTTCTCTTGTCCATTGATAACAAAGTTTTAAAGCCATTGCCTCAATGAAAACACTTGGTGGATATCAAACAGTGAACTAAAGAATAGGCTCTGTAATATTTGAAAAGAAAGCTGAAGAAATCCAGCTTTTAAGCTTGCTGACTGTTCTTTTTGATGTTTCCATGAGATGAAGAAAGCAACTTAACTAAATGTTTTTCCTTGGTAAATATGTAAGGGATAAGAATGAAAACAAGTTCAGAATCTTTTTCTTGACACATTTCATCCTGGGAATAGGACAAAGCTAGCTGATTAATGGAAAAGCTGTAATTACTTGAGCATGAAGGAAAGTACACTTAGAAAAGTTGTCATAGCAAAAAGTTAATATATGCAATTTTCTAAGGAAAGGCTACTATTTGTCTAGTCTTCAGAGTAGGAAACAAAGTATTTTGATAGGTAATGCAAAACTGAACAATTTAAGGTAGGGGTCAGGTAACCCAATTGAACTCAGAAATACATTCTCTTCACTCAAGTGAATGACACACATTTAAAGCACGACTGCTCTGGTAATAGTTCTTAGAAATAGTGTGATAGAGATTCATATCAATTTTTTAATAATGTTCTCTTAAACAAGGAGGCATAGCATCCCACCACCAATCACATTTTACATACTGCCATGCACACACTTGTTTGTCTTTGCTTCTAGTTAGACTCATCTAATAATTTGAATTCTTTATTCCCATCTGTGTACACACGGTGAAAATTCTGGAACTGTTACAGGAGAATTTCAAATACTAAAATTAGGTATATAGACATTCCCCTATACCCAAGGTGATCCTACATATCGCTTGCTAGAATAGGCACATTTACCTTCTACAAATGAATATTGCTAGCTTAACCAAAGCCCACAGAGAAGTGAGGAACATTTTGAACATATCTGCATGAGTCAGTTTGGAAACTCTGTTTAACAAAAATCGCTAACACTGTGGGGGATATCAAGCATTTCAACAATTTTATTAACCTCTTAAAGCAAGGAAGATGTCTATGGAAGGAGGAAGCTAGGACAGCGGAATGACAGTGTCTTCTCCACTGAGAGTGGTTTACAGTGCTAGACAAATTCGTATCTTCTTCTGTGGCTGGCTGTGAAAGCCTCCCTGATGTCAAGTGGAAAGAACTCTGTAACAGCTAAGAGACTGTTAAGCACTTTGGATGTGTGGAAGTAAATGATGCTTCAGAGTTTTCAATGTTGGAAGGAAAGTGAAAGTGCATGTTTTCTCCCACATACTGTCCAGGTGCACACTTTCTGGGATGCACTCTTTTCTGCTATTGCTGTGAAGATAAAAGAAAGAGTCCTGTGTTAACACGTAAGTGCTCAAGGGCTGAGCAAGCAATCCTAGTTCCCTGTCCAATGATGGCATGATGGTGTGCCTCAGTGTTAGAGGATACTTTCGTCACACCAGCAAACAACTGCAAAACTTTTGAGGCCTAGAAAATTAATGTCTTATATCTAAAGAAAGTACCGTAAATTTTTAGCTTGATCTTTTCAAATAGATTTGAACTAAGGCTTCTGAAATTATGGAAACTCTCAACATTGGTAAGTCAAATATAGCCTAAATTTGAGCATGAAGGAAAGTACACTTCTTAGAAAAGTTGTCATAGCAAAAAGTTAATATATGCAATTTTCTAAGGAAAGGCTACTATTTGCCTAGTCTTCAGAGTAGGAAACAAAGTATTTTGATAGGAAACACAAAACACAAAAAAGCAGTATATGCTTTTAGCAAAGTGTTTTAAGGAATACAATCCTACAATCTCTTCTACTTACTCAACTATTTTCATTAGTCTGTTGCTTACAAAAAGCAAGGACGAGAAAATGCAGCATGCTACCAAGTGACTTTCTGTGTTAATGAAAATGGAGATATGGTTTTGTGACTGAAATTTTGAGTTAGAGTCGCTCACTTGGCCTTATGACTGGGAAGAATGTACTGCAACGCTTTCATCAGTGGAATTATGACCTGTCTTCAAATGAGAATTTAAAGTCTGATTTTAAAATCTGATTCTTTTGAGGAGGGAGCTGGTCTTTGTAAACTTAAAATATTAAACAAGTAAATATCACTGGTTGATTAGAGGAGCTAAACAAACCCCATTGCTGTTCTTTAAAATCTCAAGCTGAAAATTTCAATGTGGCACTGGAGAACACTTGTAAATTGTTCTGTCAGGCACTGAAATGTGGTTTTCTTTAAGACAGAATTGTCTTTAGAGATGAAACTGTTTTATTCTTCAGAAAAAAGACATCCTGGTTCTTAATTACTTATCTCATAAATAATTTAGATGAGTCCTGTTTGCAAAGCACTTTAGAAGGTCAGTTTCAATATTTATATACAAGATTCCCCCAAGAAAGGGAAGGGCTATAAATCAAAAAATTTTAACTCTTCTGTTTTGAAGACACGTTGGTCTGCAATCAGAAACAAATTCTCATAGTGTATGCTTCTGTAATTCAATTGGTTAATCAATGTTAAGGAATCAGCAGATTCACCATTAGGTGAAATTGATTCAGTAAAGTAATTATTAATATTTCCTATAGTCCTGTCCTTTTGAGCACGGCATACATAAAAATAAGAGATTATTTCCATGCCGCAGTTTCTAGAATTTCCAGAAACTGACAGCCAGGCATGAATGCTCTCCTCTGTTTTTCCATTTTTTGACTAATTTTTCTTTTCCTGGAGCTCCCCTATTTAACCTCTTTCTCATTCCCCTTCACACAGGAGAATTCCACAGTGTTAAAAGCTAGCAGGGCTTCTGCATACAGCCAACTGCCTTGAACACCGAAGCATGCAATTATTCACAGTTGCACAGAAAACTAGCTGACAGGAACTGATGTGAAATATAATGGAAAGCTTTCAGATTTTTATAATAATTCTGATTACAGAACAATCAAAATAAGCAGAATTGATTTATTTGAGTGATGAGTAAAAGTTAATCAGGAAGTTGTCTCAGCTGTAACATATTAGCTGTTTTGAAATGATTGAACTTAATTGCTAAACATGGGGTCTTCTACTTTGCTTTTTTAATCAGTACGTTACAATGCAATCTGGCTTTGATCTCATTAATTCAGAGAACATGTTCTTATGAGCATGTTACATCCAACACTTTTTACCACAGCTCTTCTAGTCTGTAATTTTTGTGTGAATTCCATCAGCATTTTCTGTTCTAATCATAAAAATCCCAGTGTCAATTCACTGTTTCACTGCATGACTTGTTCAACTCCAAACACCAGCTCAGTGACTTGTGTGAATAGTTTAAATAGATATAGAAGTGTTCATGTTTGAGATAACACAGATTGTCCGTACCATGCTTCTAAACTACAAAACTTTGATGTGAGAAAACTCCTCGAGAAACTGGAGGAAATGTAGCCAGTGAACAAATTCATAGAAAATTATTAATGTAAACATTAGATAAACTTTAGCTCACTGCTTATTTCATGATATATCACCTCACTCTTTCAATGATATGAGTTTTGCAGCTTGGTTGAAGTCGCAGTCCTCTTTCCATGACAAGTAAGGGCTGTCTTATTTTACTTTCCTATTTTTAAATCCACTTTCTTGGAGGACAGTCGTGGCAATAGCATTGTCTTTTTCTTTTCCATAAGAAGTCTGACATAAAAAAGAGTACTTCTCCATTAAATGGCATTAGATGGTAATTGCCTTCTGTAGCCTGCTCATAATAGTATGGTGAGAAACATAAGCTATTCACTCATAACCTGTCAACTGAGAAAATCAGAACTTGTCGCTACGTAACTTCATGGCAAATATGTTTTTTTCCTCCAGGAATTCATCTATGAATAGATGCAGTTTACTTCTTTTGAGGTCAGTAACTGTTTTATTATTAGCAAAGGTCTTGGGAAGTGCATCAGGCTATGCAGCTTGTGGACAAGCATTTAGAAATAGATTGAATTTCTGATCCTATTACTGTGACACATTAAGCTTGATATAAATTTTGCTGAGAATACAAGGATTGCCCAAACTGAGACCTAACAGGATTGTACAGGAAAAACATTTAATTCCTTCAGCCTTTCAAGCGGTAAACAAAGCAAATAAAAGATGGTGGAATAGGGTCTTACGCTCACAGTTGCTATGAGCCAATTTTCTCAACCCTTATCAAGCCTTTTGCTCATTCGAAGTACAAAATAATTGTAGTTTAATTTTTCGTCGGAAGCTGTAGTTTCCATCCAGCACTGTGAAAGATGAAAGAGGAAATTTTTGTTCTAAGGCATCTCACTGCTGAATATCCTGAGCCATCATAGGTGGTGAAGATTTCATCAAGTCTTTGTTCTCGCCCTTTAGGGCTTCTTCAGTCTTACTTGTGGATTACCTTTCCACCTTGTATGAGTAATTAAGCCAGAAGATTTAACAGCCTCATTGCTTCTACAGGACAACATTCTCATTCAGGAATTCAGGAGATAGTTGTATAGCCAATGTAGACACTTGTTGCACCCATTAATTCAAAGTATACCAAGCAGGATAAAAATAATATTTGCTTTCTTTGAAGACATAAATAAGCACACTAAAATAGGTTAACCAGTGACATAGTATAACATTTTGTAACAAGTTAAGCAGAAGTATATATATAATACATAATCACAAAAGGATAAATGGAGGCTTGTGGTATAATTTCACAAACAGGATACAGCAAAACATGTGTGGGTAGCAAAATTTGCAAGGTAAGAAAAAAAGGATGTAGAACAGCCAGGAAATACACCTTGTGAAACTGGACTAATCCTGTAGGAGTAGTAGAAAAGATGTCTGGTGGACACACAAGAAGATCGGGATTAAAGGCAGATGAACAGAGAGAGTCCTCCTTGGACGCTAGTCATTGAAGTAAGAGAGATGAGCCTTTGATCCCTCAGCTTTTATACTGAGCATGATGCAGAAGGGATGGAATAACCTGTTGGTCAATTTTGGCTCACCTGTCCTGTCTGCTCCTCCCCACAGGTGAGACCCTCTCTATGCTTTTCCACTTCCAACCCTCCAATGGGGCAAATAAATAAAAAAGTTAGCTGACCTTGGTTGTTATAGCAAAAAGTATAAGTAAGAGCTTCTCTGCATACCATTCCTTGGCATAAATTATAAACAATCAGGTCTTATCACTCTGGGAGTGGACTACAGTCTTAAAAATAAGCCATTAAATTCAGAGAGTTAGTTGGAGGAGGTTTAGCTGGAAAATAAAATTACTGAACAGAAAATCGGCCCTATTTTACCTCAAACCAGGACACTGTTACATGTAGTCTTATGATGTACCCAAATGGCTACTCTTAAGGCAGGGGAGATAAGGACAGACCTATTTATTTTGCCAAGTCTTTTAGGTAGGTGAAGTATCCAGCTGGTTAGAGGACAGACCCTGTCCACAGGTATTTTTGTTGCACATCAGAACAAGGGTGTTACCAAAGGAGATCTGCAAGTTCCTGTAGCTGCACAAGGGATCTGAAAGAATAACTGAATTGATATAGCAGATGCAGCCAGTAGCTTGGTTTCAAACATTTGAGCATTTTGTTAATTTTGTATAGTTAAATTTAGCTGGGAAACAAACAAAAAAAAAAAAAGGCAAAAGCAGCACACTACATTTTCAAGAGTTTCTTACCTGAGTGAAAGCTGAAACAGTTTTGTTCTTTACAGTGAGGCTTCATATGAATGAAAAGCTGAGCAGTTATTACTGAAACAACCGAGTATAGTATCAGATTGCTTAATTACCAGGAAATGAGAAATATCATCACTCATCTGCCCACACATTTCTGCCTAGCTAGTTATTTAGATTGGTCATTGGTCCACAGTCTTTTGACATTTCCAGTGCACTATGGGATCCACCAGTCTTTTCTCTACTGTCTGCGCAGACCTTGGAATAGCGCACACAAATGTTTTAATAACAAGTTTGGGAAAAAAAAAAATCCAAAATATGTTCCTGTTCCTTCATGTTAACTTGCTTCATGATGCACTTTCCAGCAATTGCTCTTTTTTACTTTGTCACCTAGATAAACTGGCTGCTCATCACTTGGATGAGTATATTTTTCACTGTGTAAAAAACTGGCTGGAGGCTTGGGCCCAAAGTGCTGTGGTGAATGGGGTTAAATCCAGTTGGTGGCCAGTCACAAGTGGTGTTCCTCAGGGCTCTGTATTGGGCTTAATTTGTTTAATAACTTTGTCAACAGTCTGGGTGAGGGGATCTAGTGCACCCTTAGTAAGTTTGCCGAAGACACCAAGCTGGGTGGGAGCATCCATCTGCTTGAGGGTAGGAAGGCTCTACAGAGGGATCCAGATAGGCTGGATCAACAGGCCAGGGCCAATGGTATGAGGTTCAACAAGGCCAAGTGCCAGGTCCTGCACTTGGGTCACAACAACCCCATGCAACCCTGCAGAAATGGGGAAGATTGTCAGGAAAGCTGCCTGGTGGAAAAGGACCTGGGCATATTGGTTGACAGCCAGGTGAATATGAGCTGATGGTGTGAAGATGGTGAAGGGTCTAGAGCACAAGTCTTATGAGGAGTGGTGGAGGGAGCTGGGGTTGTTTAGCCTAGAGAAAAGGAGCTTGAGGAGAGACCTTATCGCTCTCTACAACTACCTGAAAGGTAGCGAGGTTGGGGTCGGTCTCTTCTCACAAGTAACAGGCAATAGCACGAGAGGAAACAGCCTCAAATTGCACCAGGGCATGTTTAGACTGGATATTAGGAAAAATTTCTTCACTGAAAGGGTTGTCAAGCATTGGAACAGGCTGCTCAGGGAAGTGGTGAAATCACCATCCCTGGAGGTATTTAAAAGAAGTGTAAATATGATGCTTAGAGACATGGTTTGGTGGTGGACTTGGTAGTGTTAGGTTAACAGTTGTACCTGGTGATCTTTTACAACCTAAATTATTCTATGATTCTATGAGCTTGCTTTTGTAGCCAGCTATCTTCTAACCTTGGATCGCTCCAAGCGTTATCACCACAGAGGCTTAAAGAGGGAGAAACGAGTAAGCAGGAGTGCTGGACCCTTACGGAGAAAGAGCGGGTTGCTGTAAAAGAAAAAACTTTGTGACTTAGTTATGACTACTATAATACAGGGACTTCATTCCAACCTTGTTTCCAATGTTTTTTCCTGTCTCTTTTACTTGCATTTCTCCCAACTTCTACTCTACTTTAGAGCCAAATCTTAAAATGGTCTGCCAGGAACAAAAGTCCTATTTATACAAGGCCTAGAAAGAGGATAACAGAACAGATGACCGTGTTGAAACAAGCATAAAGAGAATGAGAATGAAGTGAAGTGTTCTTCAAAATGGCAAGACAGACAAACATTGGTGACCTTCATGCAAACTGTCTCCAAAGTCAGTGCAGTTACACCAGAATGTTTATTTTTAATTTTGTTCTCTAATAAAGCAGCAGAATTTTTCAACCTCAAAAAAGTCATCTCCATTTACTCAGCTGTATTATTGCTATTAATCATTTATAGAGCATCATAAATTCGTACAGTGTTTTACAACTAGAGACATATTCTATACCTAAAAGGGTTCAGGTACAGAAGAAAAATTCTATGCCGATAAAACAGCACCTCACTCAACTGAGAGAATCAAGAGATTTTACAAAAGAAGAAACAGGATATATTTCCAGTGGAGGATTTCCAAGAGGGGCTTAAAGAAAAGCATGTCTTTCAGTAGAGCAAGGCTTTACTTGAAAATAATTCCCTATCTACTTCTGTTCAACAAAATTGTTATGTTGAATTAACCTAAAGAAAAAAAAAAATATCCCCACGTTCCCAAGAACATGAGACCTTCCAAACATTTTTAAGTTCATAGGTGATTAGCAATACTCTATGAAGTGTCCAACTATTTCTATATTAAGAAAGAGCGTTTTAAAACTTATTTATGCTATTTTTTTTCTGTATTTACCTTCTTCAAGTTTCTTCAGCTTGCAGCAACTGAATTTAGACTGTGAATATTGAGTGACCACCAACTACATTAAGTGTGAAAAGAAAAAAATTCCCACACCATGAGAATGTGGAGATTAGTCTTGACAGATTCACTAACCTTCTCCAAAACAGCAAAAGGAATAGAAATCTATCAGTATATTAAAACAAGTTTCTGCCCAAGCAAAACTCCCCTTTTAAACAATGAAGAGGATAAGACAAATTCTGTTTGGAATATCTTTCAATATGGAAGATGTGACTTCTTGTCTTTAGCTCTGAAATACCAATTTGGCAAACCCAACCAAAATTTTATGAAAAAAGACAAGTTTGGGTAAAATCATTGGAACCATACTCTATGAATAATTTAGTGATTTGTGCCACTGAATTTTGTCCTATCGTCAAGATTAAAGACTTTTTCAATATTTTTTACATTTATTTGCTGCTCATAATTCTTAGTGGAAATTGCTAGCAAGTCAATTTTGGTTTACTACAGATACAAAATTTTTTCGGTTCAACTCCTGAACAGAAATAAAGAATCTAAAATAATTTAGAATCATAAAACTCTACAGTCTTCCTTGATCAAAGAAAAATTTTAACCTCAGGTTGAATGAGTGACAGTTAGTACCTATTGTACCGCTAAGTATAAGGCAACAAGAAAGGAAAAAAAAAAAATAATTGACTTCTGAGTTGTACCCAGAGAGAGTTCCTTAAAAGCCTGGCTGTTGGGAAAAGTGGTGGGTGCTCTCAATTCAGTTCATGAATCTGGCTCTGACCTTCAGTAGAAAGGAAGGCTTTAGAATAATAATCCTAAAGGCAGTTTTGAGATAGCTGAGGACAAAATTTTGTCTTGTGTTTCTGTTCCTCCACCAGACACAGAAAAAGTTATCACCCAGTTTTCTAATTAATTGTGGCTCTCTTGTCACCAAATTAGAACACCAGAGGAGATCCACATCATAGCCATACACATATATTGTGTAAAGAGAGACTCTGTCTTGGTGTTTGAAAGGGAAACAATCTTCCTACCTGTTTAGTCTAATTTGACAACAGGTAAATCCTTATTCTCCTTCTTGTGAAAGTTCAGGTGAAATTATACATCTTTTGTTTCTTAAAAAAGAATCCGTTAATATTTACACAAGTACAACTTTTGTCATTCCTGGTAAAAGGTCACAGGCTTCATACTGACCTGACAGTTCAAAGTTGTGGGACTTGATGAGGTGTGTCTTGGCCAGAGCCAGTTTTAGCTTGCTTTGGTGACAGTAACAATTGTGTGGCAATCAGGAGACTTATTGCCTTGCCTGCTTCAGCTTAGGTCTGTGAATGCTGCATATGGTAAAGGTCTGCTTTAAGTTGTCATTGGATAACAAACAGTGAGAAGTTGTGCCAATCAGGACAGGCTATCACACAGCTTTTGAACTTTAGATGGAACTCCAAAAGAAGGAAACAGAATATATTAGATGCTATAAAAAGTAAACTCAAGTGAATGCAAAACTGAAGAAGAGGAAAGTTGTTTTGGGAACATCACATGCCTCTAGATGCCAGACTCAAGACAATGATGACATTGTAATCCCCATACCACCACAATTCTTCCTGATGCTATCAAACACAGGACCCAGAGGGACACTGGAAAAGTAAGCACAGCACTGGAGAAAAGGGGTAGATGCTAAGAACTTTACCTAAAAAAAATTGTACCTGTATCATTAGTGAAGCTTTTCTATATTAATTTGGACTGTGTTAGCATTATTGTACCTTGACTTGTAGTAACTGCTGTATTATCATAAGCCTGCCAAAACTTTTATTTGGACAAACTGTAAATTATTGGCTTCATTTATAAGGTGTGAGGTTTCTCTGCCCACATCAGGATTTTGGGTGTAATATAATCCCATTTAAATTTGTAAAAATTTAAATAATTCATTCATCTTCCAATGAAATACAAAAAAAAGTAATGTAAATCCAATGATACAATTTATGTGGTAGTCGAGGGTTATATGCCATTTTATAGGAGATCATGGAGAGCTAAATATGGCTCTACTTGTTGTATACAAGTCAGTAGTCACACATAAGGCTGTAGGAGTATTGAATTTTTTAATAAAGATTTCATACGTTGAGAAAACTTGTTATAATATAGAAAAAGTATCAAAACCCAAACAAATACATTCCAATTTTATGATAGCATGGTAGATTGAAAATAAAATTCTTTTGACAGGTCTTGCACAATACAGACTGCAAAACATAACCATCACCCACAAAACATGTAATGGGTGGTTCAGCTGTGGGAAACCTATACAAAAGACCAAAATGTCTACAGCAAAACATCACTTATAACCTTAATTTGGCATGGCAGAAGTTAAAGGTTTTGATCAAAATCTTAAGGTTCTCTTCAGAATAGTAGCATTCTTACCATTTATCATTTTCATTACTCTCACCATCAAAAACAAGAGTTCACATAGACCATTTTTCAGGCTTATTTCAAGTCTAGTCATAAGAATTATGTGGATGCAGTTTCAACAACTTGTAGCTGGAGAAACAGCGAATTCTGCATTGCTACTTTGACCTTTTCAGCATTCTGCGATTTGGATGACTGTCTCTGTTCTTCTTTACGATTGCATGAACCTGGGAGTAGCAGCAGAAATCTAAAAAAGGTCAAGTCAGTACAGCAAAGTTCAGTTTGACAGAATAGGCTAGACATTCAAACCTAGACAGACTCTCTACCATAAATACATTAAATAAACTAACAAGTAGCATCACAGTACATCTCCTGGAGTGTAAAACAACTTTTTGTTGAAAACAAAAAAATCAAACCCAGTTAGCGATTAGCATTCCCACAGAGACATTGTGGTGGTCACACAGGTAGTGGAATTGCACCGAAGGGTTACACTTTTATGAACAGTTCCTCACCCTGCAAAAGCTTCCTGCATAATAAATGGAGAGTAAGGCGCATTTTTTAATAAAAAAAGAATATATAGTGTAATGAAATGGCTTTTAAGATGGATTCACATTATGCTGAGATCTAAGCATAGATTTTAAAGAATTCTTTTTTTCTTAGACATCAAAAAATTCCATCCTTAGACCCTGTATTTTCTTTTTATAGGCCTGGACGTGAACTCTAAGTGAGGGCATACATATCAAGATCCTTATTCTTCAATATACAGCTGATTATAATGCTGTAGAAATATACTTTCAGTCCAGCACTAAAGACACAGCTATACAGGCCAGTGAAATGTAAGAGTTTGGCAAATTATAAGAGCTCCTCTGTCCTCAATATTCATTCAAATTTTGACTATCACTGGTAGAAACAAAGTCTGAAGAAGCCTCATGGACACATTCATCATTCTTGCTATTCACAATATTATGTCTACACAGACCTTGTGGGTCCCAAAGACGAATCAGCTGCTACTTGAATTTTTATGTTAGATAATTGGAGGCAGGGGAGATACAGCTGACATCAGAGTTGAAGAATGAGCCTGAACACTGCCTAGGGATGACTTTCTGTGACAAGAGTCTTTCAGATTATCTACAAGTTCTGAGGTACAAAAGAAAGGTTGGTGAGGATGGGTAATCTTGAAGTGGAATATGCATTTCTTCCTGATTACATATTGACAATAAAGCTGAGTTAACTCAGGAGTTGTACGAGGGAACTCTGTGCCATGGCAAAATAAGAAAAGCACTTTCTTTTCTTATTAGTTTCACTAGTACTAGTGAGGGTAGGCAAAAGCAATATAATGTATTCTTGTTGGACTTTTTTCTGTCTGATTTAAGAGCAAACAAGGTTTCAGCTGTCCTTACCACATTCTGAAGTTTGACATTTGAATAGCTTAGGCGAGGAGAGATTTCTCAGGGTATCTGTTTTGGGAGAAAAGCATTCCAGTCTTATGCTTTGATTATAAGTAGATTGGATCAGATCCTGAAGAAACAGCCCAACCAGACCTTGACAATCTCACATTGGTCCTAGAGATGTGGGTTAAAGGTAGAAGAATTCAGATACTTTTTTTTTTTTTTTAATTGGACATAAACAGTCTTTTATGCCAGCTATTGCAGGTTCAGAGCTTAAATACCTGGCTTACAGAGTAAGCAACAGAGAAGCAATATTCTCTGAAACTATGCAAATTCAACCCATTCAAAAAACCCAAACAGATCTTGAAACTCATTTTTGGGCAAAATTATTTTCAAGAGCAACTGAAAACAAGTAACAGGAGATGTGTGCTGCCTTAGAGCAGGAAGTGTTAGGGAATGGACAGGTAGGGAGTAAAGGGCAAACAGAGATGACAATGAAAGGTTGCATAAACTTGGGCCTCAATTGTCTATACATTTCTGAAAAAGAGTCTTGGTCGGGTCATTTGCAGAGAAATAAACTGACATGAGAATAATGAGTTTTAGGAAGGGACAAAACAAAGGATTCTCAGAAGAAGTTGATATTCAAGCACCTTAAGGGAAAGAAGGCAAAATAAAAATTTCAGATGGGAACACTAAAGAGGAATTGCCAGTCTACAAGAATATGGACCTCACGTCAGGTCCAAACAAACATAAATTCACGTAGGTGAACTGAGACGGAGTTGGGGAGGACAAAACATAAAGACATCCCAATAGATATTGTCAGGGGAGAATCTGTACATTTGGGTGAGGGTGCACATGGAGAAGCCTCAATTGTGCTACTCCAAACAGCTGAAATGTTAACTAGAAAGAAAAGTGATTTGTGAGTTTGCAGAAGCCAATGAGACAACCATCCTGCTTGTCAAGTTAATATGTCACAGCCCATTAATTGTGATGAGGTGTTTGAAGCCCTGTACAATTACACAGTCCACGTAATCTTTATCCTTGTAGGAATAAAAGCAGGTGTAAAAATGCTGACCCATATAAAGAATGAACTGATTGCACAGGCTTCTGATCTGTTAACAGAGGAGGCAGCTAATAATCCAAATAATTTTTATATTAAGAGTAACATAAAAATAAATATGGTCAATTGCCAACTGAGCAACAGCCATATTACATGGGCTTTGCAGGTAGATTATTTTGTTCAAAGAATTAACAATGATGCAGACAACATCATTTGCTTTAGCCTGGGTTGACAAACCAATATGCTTTTGATGCAGAAGCGGTGTACTCACCCATGTAGAGATTTTATAACAAGGACTGACTGTAAGTCCCATTTCCCACAAAGCTGAGTGGCCTTCTTTCTAGTGGGCAACGTTTTTCGTATTAGTGTTTCTCACACTTCTTAAAGTCATCCTTATTAGATATTAAAGCTGATGCACTCTTGTTTGTTTGTTTAGCACATACAATACATCTATTACGTGTTCTGTTTTGTTAAAAATTTATAGCTAACCAACAGAGAGAAGAGCTGTCTGTCTGATTTCTTGGATCATACAGATTCCTCTACAGGGAAGGGACAGCAATTTCTATATGAAGGATTAAGCAAGCACATCTGTGAGAATTTTCTGGAAAGCAGTGAACAGAGAAGGAAAAAGAGAACGAGGAAAAGAGAGAACAAGAAGAAGCTGCCACTGTAACAGGAGAGTAGAATAGGAACAAGAAGCAAAGACAAAGACAGAGCTATGAGGCTGACAGATGTGCAAGACCAGGCTTTTTAAAACCCTCCAGGGAGCAAGTACTTGAAAGTTTATTTCTAATATTTCCAAGATGGATAGCAGTTTTTCTCCATCAGTTATGGCATTAAAAAGAAGAAATGTCTGTTCTGCAGATGTTTCAGTCCTTGGTCCTTGCAGAAAATAAAATCAATAATGTTTCTTGTTATTGCAAACTAATTATGTGTAAAATTAGAACACAGTTAGGTTTAAGACTAAGCTAAAGAATAACTAATCTAGAAGACAACAGGGGCATTTAATGATCCTCAAAACTAGAAATAGCTCTTCTGTGACTTGGAAAAGACACCATATTGAACTGAAACTTCCTGGAGACAGCTAGGGTCATGTCCAGCTATTTTAATGGTAGTGTATAGCTGCAAAAACTCCAGCATCAGCTTTTCTCTCAGCCTTTCTGATAACTGGCCCTTTCATAGAGTTTCTCTGTATGGTCCCTTTAGAGACCAATTTATCCTATTAGGTTCTTCAGGAAATAATGTATTACTTAAAGCATTTAGCATGAAACTTGAACCGGCTTTCATTTACAGGGACTTGCATGCTTATAATTCCTCTTCAATGATCAGAAAGAAAACCATCTTCTAAGAACATCTGTCATGCTGTGCACTGAAAGCATACTGAGATTTTAAGCAGGATGAGAGAAATCAAGTATAAATAGACATATTAAGCCTAGATTTCATCAGTTAAGATTTAGATATTTGAAGGTTTTTCTTTCATACATAAATGCCGTCATTTATCATCTCAAAAAAATATCCATTAGTGATTTATCAATAAAAATTTTACCTTTGATAAGTCAATTTACAAATATGTTACATACTAATAATTGCTATGACTTATTATAACAAGAATCACAATCATTGCTGATGGGTAGGAACTCGGTATGAAGTAAAATGTCCCCAGTATTTTGAAGAGCTGTCATTTTTTTGTAACAAAATAAACTCTTTAATGCTTTGCCAGAGTTAGCATTTTCCAACTGAATAACAGTAATATATTGGTCACATGAATTCCTGTGATGGACATCCACGTCTACCTTTAATATTGCACATCAGCAAAAGAGCAGATATATTTTGTTTATAAGATGCTTAAGTGACAGAACATAGTCACTGCTTGTTGGAGTGAGCTTCTATACTAGATAGAAACATACAAAGTTATGGTGCAGAATAAGGCATGAAGTGAAAAGGAGTAGCAAAGCACCACCAAGTTTGCTTTATACAGTAAACTCACAAACATGAACTCCCCACGTGAAGAAATGAAGAGTTAAGTCAAAAAAGACAAAGCTGATTTGATCATAACTCTTGATTTTTTTACCTGCACAAAAATACTAGATGAATTTACTATTTAGATAACAAAGTTATAATGAGATTCAGTCAGTGAATCTTACAAATTCAGCAAAGGAAGTAAGACACTCAACAGTCTTTCTAAGTATGTTGTTGTTTTGCCTTGATGTCTTTAAATCAGGAGTGGATTTAAAGAGAGTTCATGTGCTTAGCAGGTTCTTTCAGGCAGTTCATTCAGGTGATCTGCTTGCATAGCTCTTTTGGCACCTTTCATGAGGAAACCTTCTCCCTTCGTGGCCTTATAAAAGATGTTTTCAGTCATTCAGGCACACATGTCTATATAGTTTGCAAGCTCAATATTGAATGTCCAGTCATCAAAAGTATTACATTAAAACGAAGGTTGGGTTTGGGGGGTTTTGTTGTTTCTTTGGGTTGTTTTTTTTCAAGTACAAAATAGTGGAAACTGCGTTCCGATGGTTTATTTTATGACTTCTACTCTCCTTTCACTTTCTTTTACGCCTCACACACATTACCCTGTAAAATTCATACAACAAAACCCCCAAATCCATAGTGAGAAGTAAACCTCCAAGTCTTGCAGATAAAAAAACAATTTTTATGTTGAACTTGATATCATAGAAGTGGTAAGCGTGCCAGAGCTTAAAATGTACACATAATTATATACATGAACAATATATACGGTTTAGACAACAGAGAGGCAAACCCAGTATATTCTGGTTTGCCAGCCAGAGGAGATGCTGACTTTTTTTGAGCAGATGTCTGTTCTGAAAGATCTGCACTTACAAACAAAGAAGGTTGGAGATGTGAAGGCTGAAAGTAGCCTTGGCTGCAGTGACCATAAGATGGTAGAGTTCAGGATTCTGATAAGAGGGAAGAGGGTAAAAAGCAAGATCACAACCCTGGACTTAAGGAGAGGTCAACCTGGCCTCTTCAGGGATGTGCATGAAAGAATCCTGTGCAATAAGGCCTTGGAAGGAAGAGGTGTCCAAGGAAACTGGGTGAAATTCAAGGATGAGCTCCTACAGGGTCATGAGCAGTCCATTCCGATGAGCAAAAGTAAAAAATGTCAGGAGGCCTGCATGAACAAGCAAGGAGTTCCAGGCAAAACTTAACAAGAGAATATATAGAAGGTAGAAGCAGTGTCAGGTATGGAATATAGAAACACTGTCTAAGCATGGAGAGACAGTTAGGAAAGCAAACACCTCCGTGGAGTTGAATCTGGTGAGGGATGTCAAAGGCAACAAGGAGGGCTTCTATAAGTATGCAAGTAGCAAATGGAGGACATGAAAATTTGGGCCAGTTGCTGAATGGGTTAGGAGCCCTGTTGACCCAGGGCATAGAAAAATCTGAGATACCAAATATCTTCTTAACCTCAGTCTTTAGTGATAAGACCAGCCTTCAGAAATCCAAGAAACCAGAGACAATGCATGACCAACTTGATAAACTTCTGTGATGAAATGACTGGCTTGGTAGATGAGAAGGCTCAGGGGGAGAAGAGAAAGCTCAGGGGGACCTCATCAGTATGTACAAATAGCTGAAGGGATGGGGCAAAGGGGATGGAGCTAGCTCTTTTCACTGGTGCTCAGTGACACGACCAGAGGCAATGGGCAGAAACTGAAACACAGGAGGTTCCCTCTGAACAGTGGGAAACAAAAATTATTTTTTTTTTTTTACTGTGAGGGTAATTGAACACTGGCACAAGATTGCCTAAGAGGTTGTGGGGTGTCCCTCCTATAGCCGTATGGCTATAGTCCTGGGCAGCCTGCTCTAGGTGATTCTGCTTGAGCAGGCGGTTTTGACCAGATGATTTCCAGAGGTCCCTGCCAACCTTAACTGTTGTGTATTCTGTGAACTGCTTGATGTGAGAAGCTGAAGACCTGACCTAAATCTGTGAGCATTATTTTTGCTCTTTTTCATTATCATCATCTTTTTCAGATGAATCAAAAGCTATCGAGTCACTTAAGTGAAAAACAGAAAATTTAGGGCAATAGTTCTCTGTGTGGACTCCTAGGTAAAGAAGCTGAGATCATTCAGAACAACAATCTGTTCCCAAAAGCCACCTACTAAAAAACAGCTCCTTAAAAATATTCCATAGAATAATTTTGTAATTCCTATTGTCAACTTCTTTCTTCACTGACCCATAAATCTGTGTTTTAACTAAAACATACAACAGTATTTTGCCATACTGTGACTTCTTGTTAGAAATACATTAAGTGTGTCTTTGCAATTAAATATTTATTCTGGCTTAATAGTCGTTATAGCAGAATAATTGCTATGATAGTAGAATGATCTGATGGTGTTAAAGAGTTTAAAACAAAAACCTGCCGTATCAGATCTGTATCAAGAAACTAACAAGAAGCAGAGTTAGGTCAGAAATTTACAGTACAGATAAGGAGCTTTATACTGTTAAATGTCCTAGCACTTATTAGTGCTAGGATAACTATAGCAGCTTATAGGAAAAAAAAAAAACCAAAACAAAACAAAAACCAACCAACCAACCAACCAAAAAAAACCAAAAAGAAACCCAAAAAACAAAAAAACCCAAAAAGTTTACACATAGTTAAATCTACTTAAAAAAAAAAAAAAAAAAAAAAAAAAAAAAAAAAAAAAAAAAGAAAAAGAAAGAAAAGAAAAAAAGTCAACATTACTGAAAAACATCTCCAACCAAGATTTCTTAAAAATGTCAGAATTGGGATTCTGATGTGGTTCCTTATGCTTCCATTTTCCTATGTGTAGCAAAATCCTGTTGAATGATACCACCATCAAAGGTTTTCTACTGCAAGAGACGCAGCAGAGTATTGTGACATCCCTAGCCACTGATGAAGATATTCTACTCAAAGAGTGTGACACACAAAAGTGGTACCCCAGACTGTTCACTCACTGTGGTTTTCTCCCTCTAATTTCAAAATAAAACAAACAAGCAAACTGAATTTTTCATTTGGAAATAAAAATGAAGACTTACTGGAGTTTGCCTACAATATGAAATTCAGTTTCTCTCTATCACACCTCTCTGGAGAGACCAACCCAAAAAAGGCTTCTTTGCATGCAGTCTGATACGTAAACTCTCTGAAGAGTATGCCAGTCTGTACCACTTTTCCCTACAAGTACAATTAATTTGGCAGGAAACTGCGTAACACTGTCTCCTGTATAGAAACTGCAGAAAAATTCTGTGCAGGCTGTTAGGCAGCACACTTACTAGTTAAGATTCATGACACTTTAGGTCCAGAAAGTCACATAATCTTCAGTGTTTGTTCTTTACTTAGGGCTTGGAATTCCACAATAGTCAGGCAACCTGATTTTTTTCTGTCTGCCAAATAAAAGTACTAGCTGCAAAAGTGACATAATCGCTTTTGACTGCACTGTCTTCTTTAAGACAGAATAAATGGCATTATCAGTGTTATAATTAAACATTGTTAATATTTCTTAAGAAGTTAACAAATCTGCAAGAAAATGCAATTATCACACATCTTTTCATAGTCAGTGCTAATCTCTTGAAAAACACCATGTAAAAAAACCTACTTAACTTTTGGTTTACTTGAGCATTCAGTGTGTAAAAACCAGTTGAGTTATACTTCCCGTTTTGCCTGGAGGTGCCTGGAAGGAGATACTCTTACACGCTTAGCCATCTTTAAAAAGGAGGAACAAGAAAAGGTAGTTCTTCTCTACTGTTAAGTGAAACAGAAGCTCTAAGTGCTTAAAAAAAATGTGTGCATCTTAAATATCCAACTGCATCTTCACTTTTATATTATTCATGAAGCTGACAAAAGATGATACAATCCAAGAGTCTCCAAGAACTTAGCAGGCTTATATTGCATATACTTAGAAGTAACACTGAAAGCAATTCCGTATTTCATGGTACCTGTTTCACATTTTAAAACAGCTGTTTTCTTTATTTTGCTTAACTTATTCATCTGGCCTGAACAGCATGCAAACAGTCATAAAATTTGAGTTTATCTTGTCACAGTCACTGATAAATTGCTTCTGTGCTAAGGAGATATAGAGTATTAATTCTATATTGCTCTTCTGTAATGGTCTTCCAGAAGCACTTTCATTTGTCAGCAGCACACGGTTTTTACTGTTGAAGGTGGAGAGCATGTCAGTACCATGTAGTTCAGATCTTTGGTTTCCATGTGGCGTCATCTTCAATTCATGGTCAAAATAACCACTTAGCTTGTAAATTAGATTTCCACAGTCCATGTGGTTCACATTATAACTTGTTAGTCAAGAAACAATTATGTCATCGTGTACACCACAGAGCTAGCACAAACAGAGATACTGATACCACTGGCTCGGAGCCACGTCATTAAAAGCAATTGTGTGAATAACACAACTGTATTACAGATTCAGTGCTTTGTAAAGAGCTGGCTACCTACCACTGGCACCAAAGCAATGGAACAACATGTGGTGCAGTAAGAGATACTTGCTTTTAAAAAGTATACATTACTTTAATTGATTTCAAAATCTGGGGGTGAGGGAGGGATGGAATTAACCATATTCTTCTTTGCGTGTAAGAAATATTCTTAGCCTAAAGTAATTCTTGTGGAGATTCATAAATGAATTTTAATCAAGATCTCTATGGGTAAGGAGTTGTGGAGATACTGAGAATTGCTACGAAACTGGTACTTTATTGCGAGCCTCAGTGGAAACTGAAGTAGCACATAGCACATTTCATAGAAGACTTCAAACGAGGATTTTTTCTTTCATTTTTTTTCAGTATGTGCTCTTTCAGCAGCACAAGCTCAACAGGCCTATATATATTCACACACACATGTATGTATACATATTAAAATAATACCCCCTTTTCAAACCCTCCAGGCTCAGCTGTCTTTCCTCTTTCTTTCTGCCTGTCTTACTGATATTCAGGTCACTATATATAAATGGTGTATATATACACCATATATAGAGAGTATATATATGTATGTATGTATACACACGCACACTATATATAAAAATATATAACTATACTATGGCAGAGAGAGAAAATTCTGCTTGCTTGTTTATATCACAAACAGGGTTAAACACTTTATGAAAAGCAGTAAAATCATCTACCAGGGATAAACAAATTCAACAAACCTTGAAAAATAACACGGAGATCCCCGAGCTTGACAGAGGAGATATACAGACAAGTAAAATTTATTCTTAAGCCAAACATACTCGAAGACCATGAGAGAGTTCTCATTCCTGTGTGGGTTTCTAACCAGCAGACAAATTATTTTACAATCTGTAAGCTTATTAAGCTAACAATCTCTGGGCCTGATAGAAAAACTCCTAAGTGATCTCCTCAGTCAGCAATCCACCCTAGTTGCAATTGTTTGAACATTCAATAATTGCTTTGGAAGACACAGTTCTTTTTAATAATTTCCAACATCACCATTACTATCCTATTTGAGCGCCAGAATGCCCCTGGCTCATTGGGCTTCTCTAGCCATGCAGTGTGAGACTCAGGGTTAAGGAAGTTTAACATACATTGTGCTGGCACCTTGGGTTTGCTCACACTTGCTTTGCATATACAGTTTACCAGCATCAAAAGAATTCAGAAAGTGCCAAGGATATCACTAGCTTCTTTAGTAGTCCTAGTTTCAGAGTTACCCAAATAGTTTCCCATTGGAAAAAATTATTTAGCATTGTAACAGTACTTTTAGTAACATCTGATCTATTGTCTTTACTGGGGTTTGTATGATTGCTAAGCTTAAATCATTAGGACTTTTTCTGTTATGTGTTCATTTGACTACTTAATTTGGAAACTTATTTTGTAACATCTTTAATCTTTTAGGTATTCTACAAAGTTATGTGGAAAAAAAAAAAAAAAAAATCACCCTGACATTTTTTACAGCTTTAACAATAATGATTAGAACCATAAAGGCAAATTTTAAATATGCATTGCATTACCTATATTTCAAACTCCCAGGTCTTCCAGGAATTCTACTTCAAAGGTTTGTAAGAAATTATAGGAGGTTTGATGGTTTCTCAAGAACTTAGACCAGAAAAAACAATTAACATCACACAAAGCATTGTTTAAGAAGCCTAGTTTTATATATTTCCTTCAACGCTAAATAACTGTAGTGCAGGCTTTATCCCTTCTAAGTACTTAACACGTGAAATCTCCTGAGCACAGGAGTTCTATACTTAAGCACAGGGAGCCTCAGTAACTCAGGGAACATACAAGGCTTGACTTTCTGCATACTAAACAATTGAGTTTCTCATGCTATCTTTTTCAATCCCAAATTTGGTCAAGGCAGAATGTATTTATTTATGTGTCAAAGGCTTCTGAATACCCAGGAGCACAACATATTCACTCTATTCTCCAGAAGTCTAAATTACATGGAACATGTGAAGCATCTGATGGACAGACCAGCATACACAAACCAGACTGTTTTTCTCTCTTCTAAGAATCAATTTTTTAGTTATGTCTGTTTTCATCCTGTATTTTCATCTTCTTTCTTTCAGAAAAACAGTATATACTCAAAATGATAGCTTACTGTTTTCCATTTTGTCATATTTAAGGTTTGGCAATTGGCTTTAGTCATAGGAAGAGCTTTATATTACATTGGAGTTGTCCTTACATAGTCTCCAAATGAGCTACTTTTCAAAAACAGTATTGATTTGAAGACAATTGCCAGATTATTTTGTACTGCCAGCTGACTTAGCCAGCCACCATCCATCAGTGTAGGTAAAGTAATTAACAAGCGTATTTCTAGAATTCTGGAAGATGAGCTCTTGTCATAAGGGAAATCAGAGCAGAATACTCTCCAGAAAACAAACCAATAGATGGAAGGCTTCACCTCACCCCCTCCCCAATGTATCCTTGTCATTTTGACAAAGTAAAATAAATATAATCTCAGGGGAAAAAAAGAGAAAAATTAATAGCATATGTATGTCATTTTGAAAAACGAAATCAGAGGAAAAAAGTCCAAAACCTTAGCCCTTCGCAAGATGCTACACACACCTGAAGTGAGAATAAGTGAGTCGGTAATAAAATAATGCTGCCGCTTACTTTAGTGGGATCATTATACTTTTTTTTTCCACCAAACAAGAGTTCACTTTGAAGAATTAATTAGATATGCATAAAACTTTTCACAGCAAGTATATAAAACTCTGCTTAGTGGACTTAGTGATCAAATTGTAAAACTAAAGGGATTCAAAAGGCTTTTCAAGTGTTTATAACCCCCACTGGTTTTGTTTTTCTTTATTAGTTGTACATATTCAGTAGTAGCTGTAACACTGTTTTAAGCACAGTGGCCTTCATCCTTCCAGGTAACCTATCCATGACAGATCCTGCAGCCTGCATAGTGCCAGGTACTTTAATGGAGATTCAGCAAGAAGCATCTCAGTAAGAACGATGGACTCACTCTGATACATTTCAATGCTGGGTGAAATACTTCTGGCTTTTAACACAGCAGCTATTTGAAAGTGAGAGTAATATTTCTTCTCTCATAATGCATGGGAGGACAAACTATGAAGTCTGTAGCTGGAAAAAAATTGTCAAGGGACTTCCAGTTACCAGATTTCAACTGGAATACTAATTTTATTGCAACTGGCTGCCAGCAGCTGGATTATTACACAAAATAAGGTTTTGTACAATATTTCCACCCTGGCTACAAGGAAATAAAAAATATACTTTGTCTTAAACCGATGTTACTGAAACCTGAAACAATAAAATTAATATTTGTTAAAATAAAGCTTCTTAAGTTTTAGTGCAACTAGTTAACAGCACTGTTGTAGTTCATCGTTATTGATTACTTAAGTATTTTTATGAGAGTTAAGGTTTGAAGGATGATGGAGGTAATTTTTCAAAGCTCAGCTTCTTCTTTTTTCCTTTTAATAGTGCACTGGATATTATGAAAGTAGAGACTTCTATCTCTAAAATGCAGCTGCTTGTGATTCCTAATCATTTGAGGCAACGGCACTTAGAAATGTATCATGAAAATTTAAATCAGCACTACGCCACTGTCTTTCCTGGGCAGCTCTGTGGCTGCGTGCTCTGTTTAACAAATCAACGTGAGAGGCTTCTGAATCTTAGAAGTGTCACTGCTTTGAATTTTTTATTAAATGGTAGAAGACTACTTGATATGCTTATTCATTTCACAAAGTAGGCAAGAGTGCTAGATATAGGAAAGAAAGTCTTTAAGCCCGTAAACAGTGGAGCTGGAGTAAGCATATTAGTAGAAGGGCTTGCCTTCTCTTCTGTTCAAAGATGGGGATGAAGAGAAGACAAAACAGCAAACATGGTTACCTTTAAGAAAGTGGTCATGCCACATGGTACCTTCTGACTGTAGAGGTTTTTGTTTCTCCTAAGTTATTTTTCTTCCCTACAGCTGTGCTTTTAACACATTTGGATTTATTACTGATGATGCTTCCAGGAGACCAGTTTCTTGGAAAGTGTGTGACCAGCAGTAGTGCAGTTTGTAAAACACTTTTATCAAAATTGTGACATGATGCCTAGCAATAGCAGGGGACTAGATTCACTGACTCCAACAACACTTTTGGTCCAACTGGATCCCAGGGTGAGGTAATTTAAAAAAAAAAAAAAAAAAAAAAAAAAAAAAAAAAACCTTGAAACTCTTTAAGTTTGGGGGAAAAAAAACCCAAAAAAAAAAAAAAAAAAAAAAAAAACAAAACGCCTTGAAACTCTTTCAGTTTGGAGGAAAAAAAACCCAACAAAACTAAACAACCCAAAAAAAACCCAAACAGTGAAAATTATGCCTGCAGCACTTTCTGATAGAAACTTCTTGGCTGCAGCTACTCAAGATGTTAAAACACATTGGCACTTCTGGTATTCTTGTAAAGCCAGGTTAGAATCATGCTCTTCAATTGTTCTGCCCCTGCAAAGTGCTTTCAGATTACTCAATCTGCAAACTAGACCTAAGCATAAACTGCATCCACTATAGTTTTCTAGGTTTATACAAAGTATATACATACTGTATAAACATACTGTATACAACCTGTACTTGCAGGTTGACATGAAAAAAAAAAAAGGAAATTTAGCATAAAAAGAAAGGCAAACCATACCCGCTAAATGGAAGAATGTTTTCCTCACACAAAGAAATGATAAACAAATTGTTAATTTAAATATTTAGATGATCACTAGCAGCTGCTGATTACTGTCTGAGTAGATGAGGGTTACACCTTGGCATCCTCAAAAGGTATAAGCAGTAGCAGTAGGAATAGGAGATAACACTTAGAGAACAAAAAAGCCCACAGTCCCGATGCATTAATCATCCCATCTGAAAACTCCTGAATGGAAACACAGGTAATATGGAAAAAGCCACCTGTGACCAGCATTCACAAGCTGTCTGGCATGGAGTTAGACAGCATGGGGGCTCTGTGAAAATTTGAGGCATTTCTGTAGTTTTAACACTTCAAAGCCCTGTTAAGTTTTCTCCAAACAAAAAACTATCCCAACCTAAACTAAACAAACACCAGTGTATTTACCAAGCAGCTAAGCTAAATTGTTCGGCTTGTTTCTATAGTCTGTCAGTAAGGCTGACAGCTTCTCCGTCTCAGTTCTCATGGCTTGATCCATGCAGTCTGTATAGTTCAACATCTTAGTAAGACTTCAGGCAGTTTTGTCAGTTACCAAGCCTCTCCTTCTCCCACCAAACTTTATCAAATAGATTGAAAACAGCAATCTTGCTGCATGCAGGTTAAACTCACTAGCAACTGAACAAACAAAAAGACCACTGAGATATGTATTTGTTTACAGAAAAGAAGTGCTAGATTTTACCCTATAATGCTATGGACAGCATGTCAAAACTTTGCAATGCAGAGATATATTTAGATACCTAGCAGTATACAAAATTTATAGTAACTATACACCCCAGGAAAACGGTATTTTAAAAAAAGGAAAGGTAAATGATTGCAGACAGATTCTTCATAATTTTCAGTTTGGACTTTGTCTGTGACAACAATTCACCCTTATAAACAAACAAATAAACAAACAAAAATTCCTTTAATGGGGAAAGATTAACTAAATCTCAAATTAGGCATTGGTTTTATTTTACAATAAGGTAATGAAAAGCGTTGTAGGACTGTACACTAAGGTCTTAAAGAGTTACTTGCATAATGGTTGTCCTCTCTCATGGAAGTGTGAAATATAAAAGCCCTTACTTTGAGTCCCATCATCTTTAATGTTACGCTCACTATTATTTTTCTTTTTTCTGATTTGTATGCTTTCATGTACAGAAAGCTAAATTTAGAATCCAGATCACATGGTATTAAGCATGGGATACTCAACTTCATTATATTCACTTTCATGGATAGAGATATAGGTGTACCGAACATGTCTAGGTACTGTTGTCATCTTCATCTCTGCAGTTTCTTTGCTAACTTTACTTTTTGGATGAAGTATCTGCTGGTAATTGAATGATGACAAACTGTCATCAATCTCTTACACATCCTGTCTGTCATGAACAGCTTGTGTACATGCATGTCCTGTTTGTCGTGAACAACTTGTATTGCATTAATTGTTTATAATCCCGGGAACATTAGAAACAGCTCTGAAAAACTAGACACATTTAATGATTGTTAGTAGGCCGTGCACAACCCTTGTTGAACCCATGTAGGAACTAGAAGAGAAGGGAAAAAAGAGGACAGTAAGATATTTGAAATATACTTTTCTGCTTAATACTGCCTAAGTATCATTTACAGAGGGAATGAATATGACAGCAGAATTCCTACAGACCCATGTAATCCTCTCAGGAGGCAAACATAAATGTATTGCTTCAGGGCCATTTGAATGGCCTGTAGACTTGGAACTAATTGTTTCTTTTGTTTTCCCTCACTAGCAGGCTTGCTCTTGCTAGTGACCTTGTTTCACTTCTAGTTCCTTTCTGAAAACCTACCCAGCACACAAGTGCACGTGTGTGCTAATGCACACATACGTGCACACACACACGCTCTCACACGCACATAGTTCTATTGAATTAATGCTTCTGGGGAAATAAATTAGTGAAAATCTCTAAGCACTAATCTTTGATTTAGCTTAGAGGACATTAAATTCAAGAGCACTAGCTCAACAAGACATTAAGTAAAATAAGGGTATTAGAATGTACCATCATTCTGGAATTCAGCAGATATTTAGAGCTACAAAAAAGGCTCAAAATATTTACTACATACATGCAACATATGCCTGTAAAGTCTGGGGAAAAAGAAACGTCTATAGACATTATAAGTAATACCTGTACAAATGTGGACCCATGTCCTATTTACATAATTAATTTTTCTAAAATGTATAACTTTACCAATTTAATAATTTAGAAAAATATGGTAACGTTATTGAAGGTAGTGTTATAATGCAATGATATAAATCATTAACTTTATTTAAAGGTCCTAGAGCTTTAAGTCTCTTTAAGACTAATTAGTCTTTTTTCATTTAGCACAATGATTACAAGAAGCACAGAGCACATATTTGTATATATGTTGTAGCAGAATAGTATACCTGGTGACCCTACTCGCAAAAGACGGTAGAGCAACATTACAAAGAAAAAAGCTAAAAGTGGGGATTTTCGATTGAGTAATTATTTCTTCTCAATTTAAATTGCTATTAAGAAGGCAACTCCACAGAGAATGTAGAGCAGCTAATACTGACATTTCTGAACTTTTCATCTTTGTAAACATTTTGAGGAGTTCTGCAATTTAAAAGGTTGATGAAAGTAATGTATAAATGACTAAAGAAAGAGCAGCATTATAACTAGATGAAAATGCGAGGAAGACGGGCAGTGCCCAAGTGCCACTAGGTACTATTTTAAATGTATAAAAACATTTTTTATTTTAGCAATGGTGTGAGGTGTTGCCTTGAATGCAAACATAGTTCTTCACTCAACCCTACAAACTATAAGCAAGATTATTCTATTCATGTTACCTAATTGTGTACTCCATGCATTCAATTGCTTCACAAAAGACATTGTCCCTTCCAAGAGTTGTTCGTGCCTCTTCCAAGCAGTTTATGGATTTGAAGGGAAAATTCATGCTTGGTAGATAGACTGGTATGAGGTCCTTCAAAGTACATACTGTTAGGGTCCATATAACAAAGTTGAAATTTAATTTGTGTAGGATAAGGAAGCCAGTGTGGGTTTGGTTTGGGGTTTTTTTCAGTTTTCTTTTTTTTTTGTTACTAAGTTCAAAGACTTGTAGGGATGAGAAATTAAAGATGGCTAGTGTAGGTTATATATAAAGTATCTTACCTTAAAACTTCAAACTTCTGAAGTAAGAGAATTTTGCTGTCAAAAGTTTCTTGATCAAATGGGAAAAAAAAAAAGTTAAGCTCTAAAGGAAGAATTTGCAAACAGAATGAGATTACTGGCAAATTCTTTTAAAAGATTTAAATATTAAGTTGTTATAATCAAGGAATCCTGTTATGAAATATGTGATGTACATGAGAAGTCACTTGAGAAAACTAAAAAATTTCCTGAAAAACAGGAGGACACAAAATAAACACAACAGCTTCACTGCAGATATTTGCAGTTCCAGCTGTTTGTGCAAATGCAGCTTACCCGTCCAGCTATTACACTAGGATTGTGTACCACCAGCATTATGTCTTTTCATTATTTCCATTGTCAGGTAGCATCATTCACACATAACATCTCTGCACTAACTTTTATTTATGAGGAAATCTTTAGTTTAAACATGATACAGTTGTAATACTATTACTTCAGAATCAGTCGTCAATATTTCAGAAATTTTGCTTAGATGATACCAGTACAATTGCTATCAAAAGTGTATTTCCTCACTAGAAAGGCTCTGACACCTGGATGTAAGCTCCCTACGAGTTATGCAGCAAACATGGAGGTAAGATGCTAATCTAACTAGCAAGATACAGAGTCAGGCAACATTATAAATAACTTGCTATCAGCTTCCATCAAAGATCTGCACCCCTTGTGTGCTGACAGATGGGACACGATGACCACTTTTGTCCCCTGTGTACAGGATATTAACAAAGTGCAGAGTCCAGAGGAAGATCATTGGTAACTTGAGCATATGACATACCAGAAGAAACTGAGGGAACTGTATTTGTTTAACTTGTAGAAGAGAAAGCTAAGGAATGATCTGCTTGCAATCCTCATCTATCTAAAGAGAAGTTATAATGAGGGCAGAGCCAGGCTCTTCTCCATAGTGCACCTTAATAAGATAGAGACAGCAATCAGAAGCTGCAACAAGGGGAACCAACTGCTACAATTGCATTTGCAAAACAGGATGAGGTTCAGGTTCTCAGTCAGAATGCAAGTTTTTTGAGGGTCATAGGGAATGTTATGCTGCAGATATAAACTAAGAACTGAGAGACTGAAAAGCCGACTCAACACTTCAAGCATTATCGTTGCCCTTTCGTTTTCTTCCTTCGGCCTCTTAAACATCTACCACTAGTGATGATGATAACTACACTGGGGATCTTCTTTAATTTGTTAAGAAGCTGCTCATTGCAATGATTCCTGGGAGTCTAAGATAGTGCACAATTTAAATTAATATAGTTATGCATTCTTTGGAATGATGTTGGCAGTTTAAAAATGGAGTAAAAATTAAATTAAAGAAGTGTTAAGTGGTTAGAGAATGACTTCACAGCCCTTTGAAACACTCTGTATTGTAGAAAATACTGACTCCTTACTACCTAATGACATGATTGTGCCAAAACCAGGAGGAAGTGGTCCATGACTGGAAGCCACATTCTAATGCCATGCTTAACTGTGTCAGTGGTCTTAAGAGCTGATAATAACATACTAGATTAAAGAGAGCATTTAAGATTGCATTTGTTTTTCCATGAACAATACAGGTGCTGAACTGTTGTAATTTTGAACAGTGCACTGAGTAGTATGTGAAAGTTCGAGGCATTGTCATTTATTGTAATTTTTTAATTAAAGGTAATATGAAAGCATACCTAAAAGTGAGGTGGATTCGATCCCATTGGTGTGACAGCATCAGCCTTACCTAACCTAGTATACTTATGAATAATTTGATTAAGTGTTTCTGAGCTTGGAGTTAGGTGCATAGGTTCAGATCCAGAGAAGTATTTAGGCACTTCAGATCCTACTGTCCAGTAGTAGTACAAAAGCTATTTTATTCTTAGTGAATAAGAATGGTTTTTGAATATTTTTGAATTTTTTTTTGTTTGGTTTGCTTTGCTTTGCTTTTTTTCTATCACAGAATAATAAGACATAATACATAAATATTAACAGCCAGCTTTTTTCTGAAAACAGTAGCTCTAAAAATTTTTGACTGAATTGGTTGTGCTTGAATCTAAGCATATTGCTCATTACCCACCTTCAGCACATTTTAAATCCTTCAGAACAGTCACAGATTAATACTAATGTTTCAGAAAGCTTTGGAGAAAATCAATGCTTTAGCACTTCAATAGAACTTTGGTAGTTTTGGACACAATTCCCACATACCATTCATGATATTTCAACTCCATGGTTAGAACGCCTATCCTAATTCACATCAGTCATACCTGGAGAGAGCTAAAGAAAGAGAGGTTTATTGTACCCTAGGGAAAATGTCTCGCTGTAGACCTGATGATCTTATCCTTCATATCCCTTGTAAATGTTTCAGAATGCACAACCACCTGTTATTCCCCTTCCCCCTCCAGAATAGTTAAACACGTAAAAGCTGGCATGAGAGATGTTAAAGATGGAAAATGATTGATATTTCCTGAGATAATAATTGTCTTGCTAACACTTTTCTTTGTATTTAAATCAATATCTTTTATAAAAAATTTTAAGTCTTGATCCAATGGATTAAATTACTGAAGAAAATAATTATTGATTTTTCTGAGTTCATTCTAAAGCTGAACACTGAGGGAAAAGTTATTTAAGGTGAAAAAGTTGTCAGATGATTACATATCCAAAATATATTTGTATATGAATAGGTTTATATCCACCAAGTGTTTTAATATATACAGAAAAATGTTTAACAGCTCCTGGAGATGTCCAAAATTTTCCAGTAGTTACTTGGAAAATGTGTCTGATTTCATGCAATAGTTTAAAATGTTGGGTTTTTTTACTCCTTCATTGGAAATCAGGTTACACTTTCAAAATATTATAAAATGTTGATATGGAGGTTTTATGTCAGGGCTCTGAGACCCGTTCTTTCCCTGCCTATCCTCCCCTGGGGTCCTTCACCCCCTGACCTCATTTTACCCAGGACCCCATTTCAGCCCAGCTTGGGGCCTTCAGTCCCTGCCCTAGAGATGCTGCAGCAGTGCTAGTCCCCAGCCCTGTTTCTGGCTTGTCTTTTGGATTCCCTGCCTTGGCCCTGGTCCTGGCTTGATACCCTGCCATTGCCTGAGGCTCCTTGGCCAGCCAACAGGATCCACTGCTGTCCCCCCAACTCTGCTCCCACGGCTGAACCTGCCGGTGAGGGCACTGCCCGTCCGCATTGCAGCTACCCTCAGCTCCTGGCTTACCAACCCCTGAGGAGCAGCCCCACTCTCGCCACTGCTTAACAACTTAAAAATTCCTGGAATGATTTTTAATCTAACATAGCTCAATAATCACACAATGAACTTCAGATGTCTATAGAAATTTAACTGCTTACAGAGTAATATACATGGAATAGGATTTCCAATGCATTGGTTGATGGGAATTCTTGATTTACACTATCACGATGATTTATGAGTTACTGATTTAATTTAATTGAATTATTTAATTCTTTCTTTCCTTTTGGAAGGGCTCATTAAGTTATTTTTAGCTCACTTAGTTGAACTAGTTCTCATTTGCCAACCAATAAAATATGTTTTTAAGTTCAAGAGCACTTTAAAGAAGGACATTAGACATTTGAGTTATTTGAAGTTTAAAGAGTTGAGCAAATCTAGTATTCTGTTCAATAATTAGCACTGACCACTTAACTAATTGCGCTCTAACAGCTTTTGTAATGAAAGCAAAAAACTTGTTTCAACACAAGCTGGCATATTCTAGTGGACACAAAAGTGTCAGGAAACCTCATTCCCCAAACTGAAAAAAAAAAATTAAAAAGCACTTTTACTAATGGAATTTAAAAAAAAAATAACTTAATGATAGATATTTAAAAATTATTCATTTTTATAATCATAAAACTGGACAACTGCAGAATGCCAGAAAAACCTGGCACAAATTTGTTGTGTCTGCATCTAATTCTGTATGTGTATCATTATAAATCTATATACATATTGTAATGGGTCTGACTGGAGTGGGGTTAATTCTCTTCATAGCAGCCTGCATGGCGCTCTTGTTTTGGATTTGTAATCAAAACAGTGTTGACAACACACCAATGTTCTGGCTATTGCTGAGCAGAGTTTGTACAACATCAAGACTTTCTCTTTTTCCCAGTCTGTCCCCCTCAGTGAATAGGCTGGGGGTGCACAAAAAGTTGGGAGTGAACAGCTGGCTAGAACTGACCAAAGAGATATTCCATACCATATAGAATCATAGAATCATAGAATGGTTCAGGTTAGAAGGGACCTTAAAGATCATCTGGTTCCAACACTCCTGCCATGGGCAGGGACACCTCCCATGTTGTGCTGAGCACTAAGAGCTCAGGGAAAGGAGAAGGAAGCAGGAATATTTGTAGCTGCCTCCTGATTGGAAGTAGTGAATAAATTCCTTATTTTGCTTTGCTTACGTGCACAGCTTTCCCTCAATTACTCAACTGTTTCTATCTCAACTCACAAGTTTTCTCACTGTTGCTGTTCTGACTCTCTCCCCTATCCCTCCTGGCATGGGGAGTGACCAAGTGGCTCGGGGGGATGTGCTTAGCTGTTGGCCAAGGTCAACAAAATATATATATGCACATGTATGTGTGTTTTGACAAGCTTTGCACTTCCTTATTTGCGGTTTGTTTTCTGAGCCATTAGAGTGAAGGCAGTTCGTCTTCTAAAGTTTTTTGCAGAAGTTCCATATTCTAAAAGCTTTAACATTTGTGGTGGGATTTTCCATTTGTTTGTTTTGTTTTACTTGACATAAAACTTTCTTGTGTAAACATTTATCTGAGAAACTTTAAGGACGTCATAGGAATCATGTTCCAATGTTAAAATATTCCAGCGATTTCCAGCAGATGACATAACTAGAGAAGTAAAATGAGGTTATTCAGACCTGATTGTAAATTACCTGGCAGCGTCACGTCTGAAAGATGTCTTCAAATTATTGGATCCTTCTTTAATGGTTGAATCATTTCCCTGTTGTAATTAATGGTGGCTTCAATTAACAGTGCCTAACTACCTGAAGAATTTCAGTTTTGTCAGTTAACAGTTTTGCATGAAGATACCCAAGGGTTTCAACACACAAAAGGTGTTTGTGAAAGCAATTGAGTTTTCTACAAAATGTCTATAGAGCTTTTAGCCACATCTTCACAGATCTTCTCCACTTTTAACTACTGCTTGTCCTGCGGCAATAGTGAAAAAGCAATATATGCAGGTGATCCCAGCAGTGCTGTATGGGCACATATATACAATTTTCTTCTGACCATCCCAATTAAATAAGGGTGAAACAAAATTTGTTTTTGAGACTTCCAGAGAAGTCACAATAGTGCTTGAGACAAACCTGAGGTAAGTTAGTTTATGTGAGAACTGAAAACAAATCTTCTGCCTAGAAAAGATATATTTGGCATTTCGGTACTATATTTTACTTTGAATTCACCATATAGTAGTCAATATTTTAGAGTTAAATATTTGGTAACAAATTCTGTTAGGATGCATACAATATATCACATACCTCTATATCGAATCTCAATGTTGTCATTGACTTTGAAAGAACAGATATTGTATCTCTAAAAAAAAAAAAAAAAAANNNAAAAAAAAAAAAAAAGTGTATTATAAAATAAAACATACTTTTTGTTTGTCTAATAAATGAAATTAAGCTGATAAAACTAATTTGCGTTCATTTTCCTGGAGTAGGATTTTGTTGTCATGTTTTCTTTATGTATTGTCAGATTCATATCACATTCTTTGGTTAAACGCATATATGTTCTCCGCAAATATTTTGGACAACATCACTTTGTGCTTCATTAGATTAAATTTGATTTGAAACCATGTTGCTTCAGTACTACAGTAACTCTTGAATGTGTTCAATTAATACCTCATAGTTTTTAGAAGTTCTTCCTTTAAAACTATCCCTCAATTTCTGTCCTCTGAGATGGTGTGCTATGAATACTGAGTAATACTAAGAACTGTGCTGCATATCGTGCACTGACACAGGTATTTTCTGTATAATGTTCTCTTACCCTTCAAAATAATTTATTTTCTTTTTGAATCAACACTCACTGTACTTTGGAAGAATGGGTCATTCTCAGAATTGCATGGGTAATAAAAATTCAAGGTCTTGAATTCTTGCATTTACCTTTAATCTCAGTGAATTTCACTGCACAGAGTGATGGAGTACTTTTGGAGTTAATGATGTGCAATCCCAGTACCTTAGGAGGGATGAAACATGAAATATTCATCTAGCTCTTGTCTACTTCCCCTGCCCTGACACACAAACACCAAAATGTTTAAGTCTTGGCTACCAGAAAGCAATCTTTATATTATACAGAAGAAAAGGTAATTTTAGGTTCATACTGAGGAGAACAATACACCTGCCCTGTCTTATGTTGTTGCCTTTAGAAAAGAAAATAGAAAAAATAGCAAGAGGTTACATACTAGGCAGCAGAGAAAAACAAGCAAAATCAGTTGTAAAAGTGCTGTTAACATACAGAAAAACATAGTTTGGCAACACCTTCAAGAGATACTCCTGGGACAGCTGCTGCTTGCAATCTGAGAAGCAACTTTGATAGAATATCTTGTCCATCACTGCGCTCCGAGCTCAGAATTACCCTCTGCACAGGAATCACAGGGCCTGCAAAATCGCTGGAACTCTGCCAGGTCAGGCTACAGTGCTCACGAGCAGATTGATGCTTTATCCTGAAACAAGGTTGAGACCCGTCATTTTGACATGTAACTGCTAGGTGTCTGAAAAACCTATGAATATAGATCAGAAAGAATGACTAGGTGGAATCAGGATCCTAATGATAGCACAGCGAGCTGACTTGCACTCGCTCCTATTCCCCCTCTTCTGTGACTCTGGCATCGGCCTCATGCAAATATTTGGTGAGAAAATGTCCTCCTTCCGTTCCATCTAGACACACATAATTATCTTCTTCAATTGCTTTTATCATCTTTGTGAGCCACTGTCTTGAGTGCAAATCCAATTACCAGTGTAAATAAATAAAAGGCAGCTAAAATTCTTTCTAGTATGTTGACAGGAAAACCTTCTGTTTCTGTAAGTATTAACTTAGATAATATAAACAGGTCTACCAATATTTTTTCTGCCTAAAATTTAATGTTTCAATAAATAAGAAAGATCCACCTTTACTCAGATATTTTTCTGATATTCAAAAGGATTTTCAGCCAGAGTTCATAGGCCTCCTGCCTCACAGCTGCAGGCAGCTAGACCTGCAGTCCCAACGGCCTGTAGAGTAGTTAATTCAGGTGCACCAACTCCACTGAAGACTGCAGAACACATTAACACAAGTAGCAAAGTCCAGGTCTGAGAGGTACAGAGTCCAGATCTACAGCAGCAACTCACACAAATAAACAAAACAAAGCAACAACAACCAAAACCAACCAAACAAAAAACCGGAAAAGCCAAACTCCTAACTTATGCACAGGTGGGGGACCCCTTGTCTTCTGCAGCTGATCAGCTAGAATTCTTTAGCACAGAGCTGTTGCAGTAAAATTATGGTGTAAATAAACAATCAGGTAACAGTAATGAATTTTCCTGTGACCCCTTTGAGATTACAATAAATTGTCCTCTTAGATACTCTTCTCCCAGACTTAATATTCCAACTTTGGGATGACTCCTGTGCTGTTATAAAATTCTTTCCCTAAAAGGCAATCTGTATCTTGAAATAACTAAAGTTATTTCCTTTTATTATTTCATTCAGATGATCTTTTTATTAATCCACTCACTCATAGGTTAAAAAATTTTGTTCTTATTTTCTGTCAAAGCCTATGTTACCAATAAAGGCACTGCTCTATGCTGCTAAGTTTGATTTGGACTCTTATTGTGTTTTAAGTACATTAGCGTATCATTCTGCTCAATCAAAATCCCATGTAATATCTTCAGATAACTTCAAATAAGTAAATTTGGTAACAAACATTAAATTTTTTAACATGTGGAATATCTAAAAGAACCCAGAGAATGAGTATTGGACTCTGAAAACCTGTTTCTAATAATTTCCACTAGGCTCTTAAAACACATCCTATCACATTTGTATAGTTACATGATTCCTGCCCCACCCCTTCTTGCTCCCATATTTAAAGAGACTCAAAATCTTTCTCAGTCATTTTTGTGATGAAACATATAAGAGTTTTAGTTATTTCTTAAAATAGATGCTCCTTCCCTGATCATCCTAGCAGCCAATTGCTGCCCTTGTTGCCAGTTAACCTGGTTTTGAACACAGGTAATCAGAACCACACAGAATATACTGAGATGTTCTCTGTGTCTTGTGTACTCATCTGTTGCCTTTCTCTACTGCAGATACTTTGTCTGACAGATCTTAGCATCACTTTTCCCTTTTTTTTTTTCTACATTGTTGCTTATAAGGATCCTATGACTAAAAAAATATACTCAGATCTCTCTCATTTTCTATCAGCTTCATCTAATGCTGAATTTCTATATAATAGAACTCCTCATTATTATTCTATTAGTCCATGACTTTGAAATTTTGTACTAAGAATTTTATTTCTTTTTCTACTAGGAAGCAGGGTCTAATTATTCTTGTAGTATCATCTTATTCCTCACGGCATCAGCAAAACCTCCAAATTATAAGCATACACCTCCTTCAGGATATTAATGAGCTCAACTTTACATATTTAAGCAAATTTCATTTTTTATACCCTCATTAAAATATCAAAGGAAAAATAATGCATCATTGGAAACTGACATCTTCCAGGGCGTGGTTTAGTGGAGAGTTTTGCAAGAGAGAGTGGCTGCAGTTCCAAATGTAGTCCGTATTCAGGCCATTGTAACTGATAACGGCTTAAGTCTTAGATTAGCATATATTAGCCAATAAATAAACCTTGCCCTTTTTTATTGTTTATGTTATCTTCATTACTTTGACTTTGTGAACAATTAGAGGACTGAATTGTCTTCAGTGAGAATTTTTATTACTACCCATAGACCACTGGTACAGTATTATTAATATGGAAGCTTGCAAAATTCAAGTGATTGTTTTATGTGTATGGTACATGCCTACGGCATAGATTTTATTATAGTTCTTGTATCTATCACAGAGAAGGTTGGGTCATAGTATCCTTTTTCAGCAATTGCTAGATACAGGATTTTTATTTTTAAATACTTACCTTACTTATATTTCAGGAGATCTTTCATAATGATTCTGTCAATTGTTTTGATTTTGCAAAGGCACATCTTTCCTTTCAATCATGTTTTGTCCACCAACTATCAACTATTGTCAACCTGAAGCAGAACTGCATTGCTAAAAAAACCCCCTCTGGTTCTTAAAAGGTTGCAGTATTTCCTAACTAAAATGCTCATAAGTGACTAAGAATAGCATCAGTTTGTGGCAGGCTTAAGGAGAAGTTTTTCAAGAAGGGATGACCACGCTTATTTAAACATCACAACCCCAGATGAGAACTCAGATAGGAAATACAAAAGTCAGTAGTCTTTTCTAAAAAGATTTGATTTCATATCTAGAAAAATGGCCAAAACTTCAAGTCTAAGTGATTTATAATGCCAGTATTAGTCTAGTGTCTAAGCAATTCAACTTCAAATTCTCACAATATTTGTGTTATTTTTATTTTAAAGTCTGCTGCTTAATCCAAACACTTTGTTTAAAATTTTGGCATTTTCTTTTTTGCACTATGAGACCAGTGTTTCAAGCACTTTGAAAAGTAGGTTTTAGAGTTAATCATGTAACATAATAGTCATAATGTAGAGAAAATTGAGGTTGTTACTTTACCTTTATTCTGATATACTATGAATTTTTTTTTTAATTTCTCCTTTAAATTTATTTTGAATGGCACATTAGTTCCATCACTATCAGTTAGGAGTAGCTGCAAGTTGGGAAACTTAATAACATTTTCTTGCCCCTTAGGTTTCAAAATCCTATTTTTTAGTGCAGGGAGAATGAAAAAAGAAGAAGAAAAAAAGAAAAATGTTTTAATAATGAACAATATCTTAGTGTATAATTACCTTTCCTTGTAATCAGATTAATGCAAAGTTCATGATCATTCAGACATCATGGTACCGTTGTATAATGAAATTTAGATTCAGGCAAAGCACTGTTAATGGTGATTAATAAATAACAACACAGAAACTGGGAGTTCTAAAGACAGAGCTCACAATTTGTAAACTGCCCTAGAACTTAAAATGGCTTTTGATAAATTATAAACAATGTCAGACCCACAGGGCTGAAATTCTCAACCCACAGTCTGGAGGATTTTCTCCTGGTCAAGTTTCAAATTGTTATTTGTCTGTTTCTGGCTGCTAAATTGAATTAAGACTGCAAAATACCTTTGAGCTAAAGACGAACTATCTATTTATTTCAAACAAAGTCGTTTAAAGCATGAAAATGCTACTTAAAAAAAAGCATGACAAAAAAAAAAGCATCATAAACATTTTTAAACATTTAGGAATCTATGAGGTTGTGGCAAAATTAGTCTATCCAACAATATTATTATATTAGAAAAATATATGCTTTACTTTTCACAAAGATTGAACATTTAGTTATGAGCAAAATCATGTTTATATTGCTTCTGAATCAATAACATGCCTTCAAAAATAACGTCCTTTTGGTGAGGGAAGATAGGGAGAAAATTAGCACTGGTTGAAAATTATATCAAAAGTCAACCCCCATACAGAAATATCCCCCATTAAACTTTTTTATTGGTATACTTCTACTGTTCCTCTAAATTACATTAATACGTGACCACAACAATGCTGGTTCTGCCACAATGAAAAAAGAAAATCTTATTCTGCAGTTCTCATGCCTTTCGTTCCATATAGGGGTTTGAAAAATGGTAGAGTTTAAAGTAGTAATAGTGTTGTAGCACTATAAGGATATAAAAGTTCACAGTACAGTTTCTCCTCACAAACCTTGCTACAGTTTTTTATTGATACAATTTTTCTGTGGATTGTTTTTGCTTGTAGATTTCTTGGTCCTTATCTCACATGGTAGAAAATCCCAGTTAGATTTCTTAGCATAGACTGTAGAGTGGATAGAAAATCCACTTGCTGCAGAAGCACCCAGGTCAGATGGCTCTAGTTCAGTGGCAACTTGGCCAATATGTTTTTTGCCACCGTATCTAGAAATCCCACCTGTGAACCATAATCTGGCCTGTTCTTGAAACATAACAAGAAGGGAAAAAAACCTTGCTGCCAGAAGTACACGTCTACACTGCAGTAAAAACATGGGGTTAGTCTGGTGGTTCTAGTATGAAGGTAGCGAGGATTTAAAAAGAGATGATAGCGCACAAACTGTGATGGTGTGCACATGCACTCTCAGTACTGCACAGAAAGTTAGAAAAATCTAGTGATTTTGTGCACTTTTAGAATCATAGAATCATAGAATCTTCATGGTTGGAAAGGACCTTTAAGATCATTGAGTCCAACCATTCACACGCCAACAAAAAAAAACAAATCCACCCACCC
>VXBH01004946.1:240715-252369 GCA_013400035.1 Rynchops niger
TTAGCCACCGTCCAGTCATCTGGTACCTGCCCTGTTGACCAAGACTGTTGATAAATGATGGAGAGAGGCTTGGTGAGCTCTCCCACCAGCTCCCTGGGTACTCTTGGGTGAATCCCATCCGGCCCCATAGACTTATGCGTGTCTAGGTGCAGAAGGAGATAATTGACTACTTCCTCCTGGATTATGGATGGGTTGTTCTTCTCTCCATCCTTATCTTCCAGCTCAGGAGGCTGAGCACCCTGGGGATAGCTGCTCTGACTATTGAAGACGGAGGCAAAGTAGGCATTCAGTATCTCAGCCTTCTCCTCGTCCTTGGTTGCAACTTTCCCCCCTGCATCCAGTAACGGATGGAGATTCTCCTTGGCTCTCTTTTTGTTGATGTATTTATAAAAGCGTTTTTTGTTTTCCTTCATGTTAGTGGCCAAGTTGAGCTCCAGCTGGGCTTTTGCCTTCCTAGTTTGATGGCATTTTCAGCACAAAATTTGACAGTATTTTCAGCACAAGTTTAGATCAACACAACAGAAGATCATTAGCTCAGATACTGTTGCTTTAATAACCAGGTATTAGCCCTTTTGCTTCTCGCTGTTTTAATATGCCCAGCTGTTGATTTATAGTTCAGTTTATATGGCCATTCTAGGCTAAAATCTCCAGACTGTACCAGTGATATGTATGATGTGGGAAATTAGTGTATATATGAAATATGTTAGTATAGATACAAGTATATAGATATAAATAGATATAAGTATATACTAACATAAGTATATACTTATATGTATATGTAAAAATGTACTCATGTAAGTACATACTTATATATAAGTATATAAGTATATATATAAAAGAAATATTATACACTGAGATAAGCGTTAGTTTCAGATTTTACTGGAGAATATGTTCCACTCAGAGAAAAGCACATGTGGATTTCCACATTAAAGAAAAACAAATAAGAGGTACTAATATATAGCAGTGTTTATAAATTTTCATTGAGGATGCCAGAGTTAGGAAAGAGATGACATAAACATATAACAAAGTATTTATTAGGTAGATTTAACTTATTCAAGTCAAGGCCTGAAAGTAACAACACAAAGAGAATAGCAAATGCTGTTTCTTGACACTAGAGAGAGTGGAGAAGATTTAGGGGTTTATCTTTCTGACAGGATTTAGAGAGCTTAGCACACTCTTGCTTTTAGGTCTAATATAGGAGCAGTTTTTTGTACATAGTGATTTGACAAACAAACTTTATTTGATCTCTGTGAGAAGCTTAAAGAAAACTCTGAGGCAAGGCAGTGGAGAACTACCCTTTATGGAATATGAAATGCTTGAAGTGTCACCCTGATCATTGGCCAGAAACCTTATAGATTTTGGTCAGTTCGGTCACATTAACCATTTTTTTTTCCTCCTGGACTTGTGACATTTTCTCCTCGTAAGTCCAGCATTGCTTCAGGCTGTTAGAAAAAGCACTGAGATTGGCTTTCACAGCAGCTGTGTGGTGGTGATGGAGAAGCCATGAATGGCGTCAAAGGGAATGTGTGATCCCCAGAACAGGCTGCCCCTGCAGTCCGTTGATCCAGCATGCTGTGTGCTCCAGTAAAGGTCAGCCTGAGAGCTTCTGGCCATGCTGGGTAGCAGAGATACTGCTGAAAATCTTAGATGTACGTCCGTGCCTACCACAACCATGCATTTTGTTGACTGGTGGGAAGAATTTTCAGCTCTTTTCAAAACTGAGCCCCATAACTAGTGCCCACTTCTTGTACTTGCATAGGATAAAGAAAATGGTGAAATTCTTCATTATTTTCCTGACAAGAAGAACATTTTAATTCACTTCATGGGGGTTAGTCTTGTTTTAGATCAAGAATGCACATGAAAGCAAAATCTCAGTAA
Source organism: Rynchops niger (assembly GCA_013400035.1). Classification (NCBI taxonomy): domain Eukaryota; kingdom Metazoa; phylum Chordata; class Aves; order Charadriiformes; family Laridae; genus Rynchops; species Rynchops niger. Next base: position 242,594 of record VXBH01004946.1, read on the forward strand.
AGCATTTGTTTGACATTCATTCCATCTCTCAATACTATTAATATACCTAACATTTGCATCCATTTTCAAGCAAATCAATTTCTTAAAAGGATAACATGAATTATTGGTACCAGCACTTTATCAAACACTGAAGTATTGTCATTATAACTTTATCCTTTTATCAAGATAAGAAATCCTATACTTTATTTTCTCAAAGTTAAATGAGATGTAATACCTGCCAATTGCTCTTTCTAGTGGTGGCATGCTATTAGGAATTGCTTCTTGAATTAATTTTCTTTCAGTTTATCATAAAATTACATACTTTGCAGAACAGAAATGGATATTACTGCATACAAGTTCTATTTAAATTATTTAGTTACGAATAGTTACCTTTTTAATTTTAATTTAAAAAAAAATAAATATGTGCTTCCATTCTTTTTGAAGGGGAAACAGGGTTTTACAATGATAGGGCAAAGTGAGCTTCCAAGTACATTTTTCTGTATAACAAATAACTTTCTTTGCCCACGGTATTTTCGTTGAAAATAATAAAGCCTTCAAACAAAGAGCCTAATAAGGTTATTAGTCTGGAGCAACAACAAAGTTTGAATGTAAGCTTAAATGCAATCAGCATCTTTCCTGTTTCTCTGAAAAAGAAGCAAATGTCTGAAATGTGGGCTGGTTTGACAGGACTCAGTCAACTGTATCAACATATCAATTACATCTTGTGATTTTCCAGTTTGTCAAATGCAATTGAATAATATTCTTTAGTTCTATTTATTAGTAGCTTTAGGATGAAAACAGAGACTTGATTAAACTTATAATAATGTATTTTGTCAAGTTTATTTCTAAAATAAAGGATGCAAGAAAAAGCATTTGCCATGCACTGAGGATTGGGCTGGTTTTTTGAGAAACTTCTCATCTGAGTGTGATTACGAATAGTCAGGACAAAAGCATTTAGGAATCAGCCTTATGGTGGGATGGTTAAGTAATTTGGAAGTACATGCTCAGAAAAAAATGGATATGAGTGTATGGTTGTCTTCAAGACTATGGCCTCACTACTGAAGCCACTTTCTGCTCAGGATCTTCTACTCTGATCTTCTAAAAGGCATATACTATGTTACTGGAGATAAAGAAGTAGCAACCAGTGAAATAAGTAGGCTTCCAATTAAAGAAAATTTTAAGCAGATGTTTCTCGGAGTATTTCAAGTGTTTCAGCTCGTGCTCTTAAATGTGGCCTGCTGACCTTGGGACCCAGGATCTCTCACAGTAGCCATGTCCCACGAGAGTGGTGTCTCTGTGGCCTGGGGGATGGCAAGCTTTCTCACAAAACTTTCACAGGGAACCAGATTTTGTTCATATAGTACATTTCCATTTGGTCCTGGAAGTATGAAACGTTTTTTTTTTTTTTTTGAGACAGATTATGCAACTGAATCCTTCAGAAAACTCCACCTTTGGAAATATCTGAAAGCACAAATTCGCTGAGGTTTTTTTGTGCTCTGTGATAAAAAAAGAGAGCCAGATCTTAATTTGGCTTTATTTTGAAAATTTGGGCTGTTTTCAGTTATGTGTTTCAGGAGCAAAGCTTAGATATTCAAAATCCTTATGCAATTAGCATTCATTATTTTAATAAATGCAGTGTCAAAACTCTGATAAACACACTACAGTCTATTTTATGACTTATATTGCTACCGTGGAATATACTATGATTTCATGGATTTTATTGCCTTTGTGTTGGTCATTTTTTGATCAATGATAGTTTGGGAGACTGCAGTTTCATATGTGTCTCACAACTACTCTAATCTAATTCTTCTATTCTTCGGACTGATATTTCCACTACCTACATTAGATTTTAATACTTTTGTTTGGGTTGCGTTTTTTGTTTGGAGAAGGGGAGTGTGCGTTAATATTTTTGCAAAACAGCTGCAGGAATAAATTCTTTGTAGGGAATCATAGGTCTGAATTGCAGAACACACAGAGGGGGATAAAAAAGCTTTTGTCAACTTTTTTATGTTTCTGTAAGCCAATTGGTTCTCCTTTTTGCAATGGCTTCAATACTAGTTAAGCTCAGAAGATATCTTGGGATAACAGGAGGTAAAAAACATCTTAATGCCACCTTGACTTTAAATACACCATTGCAGTGCCACCTCTTTGTCACCTATGTAGATAAAAATAATGAGCAGCTGAAGATCTTCACTGTACTTAATAGATTAGTATACACCTGTGATCACAGACACATTTATTTCTGCAGAAGTGAGAACTACTGGGTTTTATTATAGGTTTTCTTCTGATGCATACCTCAATAGTGTGAAGATGGGTTAAAACGTTGTACATTGCTTCCCTGGAAACAGTGTGTTCATCCCTGAAAATTTCTGGCATTTTATGACAGAAGCAAGGGCTATTGTGGTTTAAGGGCGGGGGGCGGGGAAAGAAGGTTACCATTGGGCTAGAACAACTGTGCTGTTTCTGTAGTTAAATTGAAGCACAGACTAAGTGAAGTTTCTTGTTTACGTGCAACTGTTTCTCCTTAAATGAGAACAAAGTTAATATTTTGAAACATTGTAAACCTAACATACACGTGACTTCCACAACATCCTCAGGAAGGAATGCGCAGAAATGTGCTATTCATACATGACAAGGACACAAAGATGTACTGTGAACACTTCTCTCTAATTTTCTAGTTTTCCCATTAGTATTTTGTGTAATTAAATGGTAAAATTACTGTTCTGTGCATGGTGCTCAGACTCATTCATTCCATGACAGCAGATATGCCTGATGAAGTCACCCCCAATGAAGTAGTCCCTGACGACTTCACAATAAAAAATTTTGTCCTGACGTTACTGATTGAGATGGGACTATCGTATTATTGTATCCACTTTAAAGAGTGGAAACATGGGACACAGAATGATGGGCTCAAGGTCATGCATGAAAACAAGAATAGGCAAAAATGTAGTTTTTTAAGTAGCTTAGAAAAAGTTATAAGCCTAGATGCATTTGAAAAAATCTCACAAGGCTTATTTTCAAGCTTAGCTGTTTGAATGCATTTACAATCTGTCCCTTATCACTATGGAAAAAAAAAAAAAAAAAAAAAAAAAAGTTGGTCCTGTAGCTGAATGATAGCTCACGCCACTCAAGATTTTCAAAATTGTACTGTAAAGTAGAAAAAGGTGTCCCATTCCATATAATTTCAACTGTTTGTAGAAAATAATATTGGTGAGAAATAAAAAACCCTGAAAGCTCAAACCTGAGGGCTTTCTGGGAAAACATACCAGTAGATTTAAAAATAGCAAGCACTAGATGTATTGGGGAATTCATGTTTACAAAACATAGAATAGCAAAAATTGCTGAATGGTTACTGCAAATAAACAGTGGATTAAAACCTCATTGCTTTAAAGTGAATTTGCGTGATGTGAAAATGTATTTATACATGGAAAAGAGAGATAAGAAACCTTTGGTGTATATTTTTTCTCTTGTGCATTTCTTAGCCCTTAATCTCACATTTAAAACATTTTTCCTCAGGGAACAGAAGCAGTGTTATGTGATTTACAAGGACAACTACATAATAAAAACAAACAAACAAACAAACAAACAAAAATTGATAAAAAACAGTTCAGGAATAATCCACTATCTGGTTACCATTGGTCCAAGCGCTTCAGTGAAATTCTTTAGTAATATACGTATTTCCAAAAATCAGGGTGAATTTTTATTAGTAATTGAATGGTTTCCAAAATGTGAATAACTTATTAATCCAAGGGCCAGTTTTACTTTGATCCATTTAGAGAACTTTTTCCAGCAATATGTAGCTTTATTCTGCATTCTCTGAATGGGAACATTCGTAAAGAAGCAAAATTTAATGAAATAAACAAGGTATACTTTTTTAAGGTATCCTGAGACAAACATGCTAGAATTAGTGTCTAAACCAGCTGTATATCTTTCATCTGTAGGTGCACTAGTGTGCATTGTAGATGTTATATACATTCATACAAATAGTTGTGGAATGGCATCTATATGAAATAAAAAGAAACAAGCTGTATTTGATTAATTCCATATTTATTGCTCACATCAGAATTGCTCTTCTTGTTTTCCCTGCTCAGTTAATTGTGTTGTGATCATCACATGCTAGCCATATATAATTGGATTTTGCTTTTCATGTCTTGTTATTTCTCTGAGATGAAAAGCATCAAAGAAAGCCGTTCCCAGTTTGCTCTTCCTTATCTTTACCACTTCTTTTTTTCCTGCTCTGGAACAATGAAATGTGAATCTCTTCAGAGCCTTTGGGCCAGAACAGAAGGTAATAGTTGCATCTCCTACTGTTTTTGCTATTAGTTGTCCTCCTGCTGGAGGTCTTATAAGCATTTGAAAGCTTGCTTTCAGAGCTCATGAAACTGAGTCCTGAGTATTAGTGCCTCCACTGTCCCTGAAATGCTTTTGTTTTTCCTGTCAGCCTCCCTGGGAAGAGTCTGCTGCCAGAGCTACTGTAAAGTACCTCTGGTAAGCACACCTGTCTGGATTTAAGCCAAAAAATAAAGCAAATATGCATAACTGGAATCAGCAAATATGAAGCATGATTTTTCACTACTGATTATAAGCATGATTTTTTTTTTTTAAATGCTGATTACTGCCAGGGAAACCTCTGAACCTGTCCTCAAGTACACTCAATTTATAGCTATGTAAAGGGCACATTTCAAAGCTGGGCAATTACCATTCATCATTACCAGAAAACATTCTGAACAGTATCATTAGAATATTAAATAAAGAGAATGACAAAAATACCCAAGTAAAAATGGATGCAGTGCTTAAAATAGATTTTGAGCTAACTCTAATTAATGATAACTGCTGTCTAATTCATTAGGATTGTGCTGATCCTGATAGGAAAATATGATGTAGCACAAAGAATACACTCCCTGGCTGGCAGTGGGGGCAATCACCCTTTCAGCTGGGGAAGCAGCTGCACATGGTTAGATGTGAGAGGTTTGGGAAGCATCTGGAAAACTTTGAAGCTCATGGTTCTTTCAAGTTTTTGAAGGTATATGAAGAGATGAAAGAGAAGTTGTTGGTTCCTCTCCTGACAGATGGTGTTGAGAAGCAAGACTGATAAGAGTTGAGTGCTGTTTTGGAGGGTTGTGGTTTTATGCATAGCAATGATTTTACCTTTATTCTGTCTCAAGCTTTTGGGGGTTTTGAACTTTTTAATGTGCCCCTTCTGGTGTGTTTCTGTCTTTGTGATAAATACATCTGTTCTGTTGTCCTCTAGTACTAATACACTTTTACTTCACATGTTTTCTAATTGTGATGGATAAGGAGTGCAAAATGGTGGGAAGGTCTGTTTTTAATGAGTCTTTAGTGAGTGCTCTAGATTGTCTATGTATGAAAGAAATGTTGTGCATCCCCCAGGGAATATAAAACAGAGGCTTTATGGAGTAACTTCCTGTTGGGTTTTTTTTATTTGTTTGGTTTGGGTTTGGGGATTTTTTTCCTGTGTGATCCTGAGGACACCCTTTCCTGGTGAGAGAGGCTTCTGGTTTGGGGGCAATGTGGGGAGAAGCAAAAAATGGATGAACGTTATCTTTCTGTCTAGTTGTAACCATCTCGGGAAAACCTGCCATGGTATGGTTTTGGCTATTGGGAGGGATCAGAAGAGGGTCTTGGGAAACAATAACTCTTACAGAGTTGTTGGGTTTCTGTGCAATGTATCTCTTGCCTCTTGAACCGGCTTGGGGAAGCAGGTCTTATGGGTCTTTCCATGTGCTGGCTGAACAACAACAAAAAATATAGAGAGGAGAAAAAAAACCAGGAGAATGACTCCTCTCATATATTTAACTCCTAAACTCTGTTTATCTCCTCATGGCATGGATAATCAAAACTTAATAACAACAGAAACCTCTTTCTTTATACTGTTTGATATATTCTAAAACTTAGGTAGTAAATAGAAGGCTTTCTCAAGGACCTGCCATTACACAACTGGGTTTCAGGTTCCTATCCAATCCCAATTTATGTTTAAAACCTTTAAGAACTTCCATATCAGGGTAGCACCATGATTGTTTCTCTCTTTTAAAAACAATGGAGAGGAGGAACGTAATAGGATGACAGTAGTTCAAGAAAGATTAGAGTGAGGGCAACACTGATATCTTTCTGAAAAAGGGAATGTGTGAAGTAATGTGTCGTAGGAAGATGTCTATGATGTGATCACTGTGGCTGCTGTGGCAATTGCAACCACTGCCTGCTTTTACGACTTTCTCATTTACCTCGGATTGCTGGTAAATCACAACTGGCTCTGTCAAAAGTGAATGCCCTCATTAGATGTAGAAGAAGCTAAATTTTAAACTTTTATTATGAATAAAACAGTATTTCTAGCAGTATCAGAGGCTATGTTTATAGGCTCAGCTGCAATCAACTTAGGATAACAGCTTAGGTATTGGTAGGAATACTTTTTCCTAGTTAAGCTGTTTTCGATTCCAACAAGATTCTAAAATCTTCACAGAAGGTGAAACAGTCACAAGCACACTATGGTGCAAGTTGAAGGGTATGTGATTTCCACTAGTGAAAGCAAGATCTACATTCAGTGGATTTTGAGGATGATCTGTAACATTGGGATCAAAGTTGTGAAAGTTATGGACTCAGATCTTTATGCGTAGCAATAATTTTACCTTTCTTCTGTCTCAAGATTTTGGGTTTTTTAAACTTTTTAAATGTTATCTGTAAGTCTGAAGGGAATTAGAGTCACTTTAACAGAATGGAGGTATTTAATGTGTTCAGAAAACAACTGCTATGGCTGCAATTTTTTTTTTTTTTTTTTTTGTTTGGTCCATATGTATTTTCAATTCTTTCATGTTTTTTACTCATTTAACTTTAATATTAAACTTATTAAATTATTTTATCATTCATTTTTATAGCATCTGTGTCTGAAAAATAATAATTTGATTTGTCTTCTTAACATTTAAATGTTTGTCCTAAAGTGATATGCTCAAAGTCAGGGTTTTATGTTTGCGTATGCATCTTTTATTTTTATTAACAACTTAGTAAGCTAATGATCATTCTGTAACTGTTAAGTCCAAGCTAATTAGTTTGCTAATGATTAACTGAAGCTTCAATGCAGCTGCATGAAATACAAAGTATCTCAGAGAGGAAACTTTATCACTCTTAGCTTTTACTTAAGTCGATACTTTTGCAATAGAAAATGGTGATGAAGAAATATCATGCACAAATGCTAAGAAAGCATACAGAAGCATAAACTTAATGTCAGGTAAATAAAATAAACGTGATAGACCTGAGAAAGGAATCCCCAGTATGGTTGGTTTGTTTTCTTTGGGAAAGAATTTTCTAACATGAAAAATTACTCAATAAAACGGACAGTTAATAAGAAATGTGTGGTAGGAAAAGAGAAAATATCTTAGCAAAGGACAGTGTGATACTTGGTAGAACATGGAACCTGATTTAGAGTGACTTCTAAATTAATATTTGTTTCATTGATACTGAAGAGTGAGGAAAGGGAAGAAACTTGATTAATGGGCTTGTAGAAGGGTGAGTGGGGTTATAATCTAACATATTAATGTCTTATCAAAGCTGATGCATGGGACAGAAATAAATCAACTTTACTCACATCAAGCTGGAATCTGTCAAAGAACAGGAATATTTGGTTATTCAGGCCCAGGATTAACTGAATTCAGACTTTCTTATCTCACTTAAAACAATTCTTTATTACTATTATTATAACTTGGGATTGTGAATATAGAACGTACTTTGTTGCTTTTACTGATCATGAGATGTACAACATTTTGACTGTATCATTCTGAAGGTAAACCACAAGAAGAACTTTTTTCAACACTGAAAGATGAAAAACAGACATTATTGCTAGCTTGTTACTGGCAGTTGTTCCAACAGAGTATCACTTATGATGTGAAATAGTATATAGTACTCATGAATGGGTTTCTAAAATGGAGTATAATATGAAAGACATACCTTATGAAGAGTATATAACAGAATATTATTTCTTTGGGGGGATTCATGTTGTTAGTTTGATCTTAAAATCAGTGAGGTTTTCTGCTAGTTGCATCCCGCTAAGAAAAACAAAACCAACCCCCCCCAAAACTCTTCTTCTGCTCTTCCTTTTGACTTGACCACCACACTGGCAAAAAAAAAAAAAAAAAAAAAAAAAAAAAATNGCTCATATCCATATTTAATCACTTCCTTGCAAGGTCTTTTCTGTCACTCACAATAGTAGTGAACTGAATATTCTCTTACTGAGGAAAAACATCTATGGTAACTTCATATCTCCCTCTGGTGCAGGTGAGGGGGAAATCCTTGTGCAGGTAAGGTTTACCTTCAAGACAGATGAGACTAGTGGCACTGATACTTAAATTACCATGCCAGCTTCAACAACAGCAAATGTACTGGCAGTGTAATTCTGACAAAAAACTGTTCAGCCTTCAGAAAAATTATAGGTTTTGCAAGATATCCTTTTAAATATATATTAAGAAAAGAGGGATGGTGAAAGTGAGCTTTAGAGCCACCTGGTAGAACATAACCTCTAGAAACTACCCATATTATATCTTTACTAATTATCTCACCTGTAGCTTCAATTTTTGAATAGTGTAACCTGCACAAGTTTTCAGAATTTTGGAAAAATGGACCTATAGTATTGGGATGTAGGAGATATTTACTAGTTCTCTAGTTTAACGTTTATAAATCCAGACTTGTAGATGCTTTTTTGCTTGACAGGTTTGGATTACTGAAATTTCCAAGAAAAGAAGAATAACTGCCCAATTCTGGTTTAAAATCTGTATCAAAACTCCCACTGTTAAGATGGTGGAGGTTGAAGGTCAACTCTATGTGAATACAGTGAAAGAACGATGACTGTTTTGTTGACTTTTTTACTGAAAGATCTGAGATTTTTTGAGACCCCTCCCACATGAGATGGCTGGTGATATGAAAGGTGGAGAAAGGACATGAATGGGAGGAACAAGCTTAACCAAATTGCTTTGAGTCTTTTCTTCTGAAAAGAAAAAAACAAACAAACAAACAAACAAAAAAAGAAACCCCAAAAAAACAAAAAAAAAGGGAGGCTCTACAGAGAGACTTGGATGCTCTGGAAGTAATTGGCATAGGTAAAGCTACATGTGTGGCGATCAGTGAACAAGTCTGCACTCTTAAAGCCTGAAGCTTCTTTTTCCCAAAGGCATCAAGCAAGTTCATTCTGATACCATGAAAAATAAGAGTACACTAAATGTGTACAACTTAGAAGGGCACAGCTTTACAGTGTGAAAAACACTGCTGAACTTAGACTTGAAACCTCATGTAATCAGAGACACCATGTAAACTAAGGTCTTCCAATAAAGTTTAGAAACCTGTTGAGCTAGGCAGTTTTTATCTTCAGTAATACCTATAACATATTTCTATACTACAAAAAGTTTGTGAGAAGAAATTTAGATGAGATTAATCACTTTCACATGGCAGTAATAAGCTATATCTGATCCAGGTGAAGAGGTGATCAGACCCATGAGTTCTTGAAAGAAAGTTTGCTACCTACTACTTCAGGAAGTAAGGGATAACTGGAAAGAGAAAATCCTGGAGGAACAGTTGAGTAAAAAAAGAGGTCTATTACAGGAGAGAAAGCAGCATGAAAATTGATCAGCTGTTGTTTTCTTTCTCCTTGGATTAAGAAACACATAGAAATGAAAGCAGCAGGGACAAACAATTTTACCTGTTCACATGTGAGAAAGGAATTCTTGTTTCCTAGCTTGTCTTTTCCTGAGCAGAGGATGTATGGAGAAAACTTCCCATGCAGATTTTTTTTTTTTTTT
>VXBH01004946.1:252393-291319 GCA_013400035.1 Rynchops niger
ACTGTGGTTTCAAAGTCTTCCTTCAAAAGTCTAGTGATCTCTGAGCAAGCAGAAGTTTCCCATTCCTTTAGCTATGAAAGGTATTGTTCAGGCAATGAGACCTTTCCTGAATTTGAATCGAGTGATGATTATTTCTTGTCACGGGGTGTCATGCAAGTTTTCAAAGTAAAGCTGGAGAAGAGTGTATCACCACGTTCATGGAAAACTCTCTCCAGATCCAACTGAAAGATATTTGGATGCTAATGCCTGACTCTCCTATGCTGCTGAAGCCAATGGAGCTGTTTGAAAATGTGTCCATGGCTAGATAAATCTGTATATACTAAGGTATGAATATTTGACTGTAAACTACTTATGAGACAATTTTTTTCTTCTGATGAGACAACTGGTAAAAGGTCTTGAACAAGAGTCCTCTAAAATTTTTATGAAATTAGGGTGTATCTTAGCAATATAAGTACTTAAGTGCAGTGTCCTGAAGCAGATGAAGTCTTGTAAGAACTGGTCTTCAAGGTTGTTTAAATCTTGCTTTAACTCTTTGTTTTAAGAACTTTAGTGAAATTTAAAATAGGAAACCTATCTGGGACTCCCTAAATACTAAACACAAGCAAAATTTCTTCATTAAATCCACACTAAAAGAATATAACTCGTGACTTGTTAAGGTCACTTTCAAGTTGGAGAGTATGCAAGCCAAAGGCAGAAAATAATTTAAACTTTCTATGGTGTGGCAAGCTTGGCCTCAGTAGATAATTTTATCTTGTTCAAATGAGGATGAAGAAAGACGACTAAAACAAAACTGATGTAAGTTTACAAATTCACATATTCTGAAGTCTTGTTTTATATGGAAGGAAATTGATGGGAGTCTTGCTCTTATGTGTAAAAAATACTTTAAAAAGTAACCATAAAGCTCTGCCACTAGAGGAGTGAGAATAATAGTAGCTAATACTCCTGTACATAGTTGTCTTAGAGTCAGCTTTGCAAAGACAGTAGAGATGCAGTTGGAATGCACTTTTTTTTTTTTTTTTTTTTTTTTAGTAGACTTCCTGGGAATGTTTTGTGTGTCTTTGAAAGTGAAAAACATGGTTTATAGATCAAGATAGGAGGAAACCTTTGTGAAACAATTAGTATCGTGAATCTTTTTGTTTGGAAAACAGTGCATCTACGGAATAGAAACTTGCAAGCTTAGTAATAAAAATTGGAGAAATGTTATATGCAACATGACTCCCTCTTTTTACGTGTTTTGCCATTCAAAAATCGTAAGGTTTCTCTCCTTTTCTTCAGCTGAGGAAGCTCTGATGAAGAGATAAAAGTAGGTCATAGGCCAGAAGCAGTTGCTGTCCTGTTCCCCTGGAGTATGAGGGTTGGGTGGCAGGTAGTTTTTTTAGAAAGTTAGCTTTAGCAGGACCTTAATTAAGTTAAGTACATGAATTATGTAGCAGCCTTATAGGCAGCATAGCTCTTGCTGCTGGAGGTAATTTGATCCTAATACAGGAACAAAACTGCCTTTGAGCCATGGGTTGGCAAGATGTCCTGTATGGCTTAGGAGTCTTCCATAATGCAAGACTACAAAAGGAAGAGGAAGTCAACTGTTAAACTTAGCCAGAGATCTCAGATTCTGTAACCTCACCACGATAATACATCCTGATGTTACAGAAAAGACTTAAGTCCCATCAGCTTTGCTTTTCACTGTATAACTGTAAGCTGTCACAGTAAAAGATATGCCGGAAACAGTGAATTTCAGAAATGGTGGTCTTTGTTGTATATATATCCTGTCTGATTAATGAAACTCTCTGCTAGCATCTTGGATCATCTGTAAATGTAGCATCCCGGTCATAGTATATTGAAGTGATTAATTACCTTATTTTGCTCAGACTTATCAGTATGACAATGATTACGATGTTTAGTTTTGCTTAATAGGATTTTTCTCTACTCAAATTCAAGAAACCTTTAAAAGAAAGCAAACTTCTGAATCGCTACACTGCAACAAGTCCTCAAATAATGAAAAGAACTAATAAACCATGAAGTATCAATATTGTTGTGTTCTGGCATAATGTAGTTTAAAAGGGTTTTTTTGTAGTATACACTGTAGAAGTCTATTAAGATGACTAAGCCTGGCTAGTTGCAAGATCCAGTTACTGTGTACTTTGGTGATAGCTATAAGTCGTTGCAAGTGACCTTCAACCCTGAACCAAATTTTCTCTTTTCTGTTCTCTATTTTAACCTTATTCCTGTGCATAAAAATGCTGAGGATAACTTGTTTTCAAAATGACATATTAATTTTCAACTTCTAAATACATAGTATATAATGGCATATGGTTTTTATGTACTCTGGTAAGAATTTGACTTTCGTCATTTTAGGACTGAGTCCTTTTCCAAAAGATATTTTGTCAATATGTCTATGTCTTCAAAGAAAAGGAATGTGAGAAAGAAGCTTCTGGTAGCCAAGATGATTGTTTCTATGGAAACATTTTGTTTCTTTTAAACATTCTTTTTTTCTTTAAAAAACAAACCACTTGAAATAAACACTGTCATTGTGACTGATGCAGATTTTCATGTACCTATTCCTTTGAGACAGGTTTTGCACAATTAGCTTTGTTTGGCAACTAACGCTGAAGAAATTTAACTGAGTTGCTAGAGATATTGAGTAATACAGTGTTCTGGATTTCACTGGGTACTGAATAATTGCCATCTTTGATTCCACTCAAGCTGGAACAAAATAATCTTGTGGTTGCTTGTGAATCCAAAGCCAAGCAGGATGCAAGTACTACCCAACATTCTTATTTCCATCCCTGCCTCACCAAGTTTCAAGACTTAGTTGATGTCCTGGCAATAGATTTATTTATTTATTCATTCATTAATCATGGCCCTGTTTATTGTTGTTTGATACTAACCTCTGCATATCTATAAGGTCTCCATTGAAGTGGTGCCCCACATAACTGGCCACTTTTGTGAGTGTAGTGGAACTGTGTGGCTTCTTGAGAAGTTGGGGGTAGCAGTAATGCCTAATATTCAAGGCTTACTTAAGAAATCTTGAGGGTAGCTAGCATGTGGTGTTTGAAACAGTCTGCAAATCCTCTGTCAACCTTGTGAATTAACTAGCCAAATGTTTGGCATATGTTGCCAAAAATAAATCTCTATTTACCTGTTCTCTATCTTGCTATAAAGACTTCATAACTTCAATTTATGTCTTATAGTGGTATTTGAGACATGACTTGTTCTGAAAGGGTAAGTGCTAAAACCAGCAGTAAATATTTGAAATACCTTGTTTATCCTGTTGGTAGGGGTAAGGAGCCTGCATTCAGGAGTGATATTACTTCATGCTGTCTTATGAGAAATTGTGCTAATGATCTTACTCTGCTCATAGCTAGAATAAGTTATTAGAAGAGCCTCATGAATTTCAACATGGCAAGTGCAAAATGCAGCCTGTGGGAAGGAAGAGCTCTTTGCAATGGTATAGGCTGGGAACTGAACAGCTGTGGAGCAGCTCTAGAGGAAAGGACCTCTGTGCCTTGGCAGACCAGACAGGCTGAACATAAGCCAATGGTGTGCCCTGAGAGTAATAAAGATGGTCAAAGGTATGCTGGGCTGTATTAAAAAGAGCACAGTTGTTAGAGTGTTGATCTGCATGAGGATAGGGAGGCTCTACAGAGAGACTTGGATAGATTGGATTGATGGGCCAAAGCTAACGGAATGAGTTTCAACAAAGCCAAGTGCCAGGTCCTGCACTTGGGCCACAACAACCCCATGCATCACTACAGGCTTGGGGAAGTGTGGCTGGAGAGCTGCCTGGCAGAAAGGGACCTGGGGGTTCTAATTGACAATCAGCTGAACGTGAGCCAGCAGTGTGCCCAGGTGGCCAAGAAAGCCAATGGCATCTTGGCTTGTATTAGAAATAATGTGACCAGCAGAAGTAGGGAGGTGATTGTCCCCCTCTACTCAACACTGGTGAGGCCACACCTTGAGTATTGTGTCCAGTTTTGGGCACCTCAATACGAGAGAGATATCAGGGTGCTGGAGCGAGTGCAGAGGAGGGCAACGAAGCTGGTGAAGGGCCTGGAGAATAAATCTTATGAGGAGCGACTGAAGGAGCTGGGACTGTTTAGTTTGAGGAAGAGGAGGCTGAGGGAAGACCTCATCACTCTCTACAACTACTGGGAAGGACATTGTAGAGAGGTTGGTGCTGGTCTCTTCTCACAGGTAATTAGTGACAGAACAAGAGGGAATGGCTTCAAGCTGCAACAAGGTAGGTTTAGACCAGACATGAGGAAAAAATTCTTCACCAAAAGAGTAGTCAGAGACTGGAATAGGCTGCCCAGGGAGGTGGTGGAGTCACCATCCCTGAATATGTTTAAGAGTTGTTTAGATGTGGTGTTAGGGAATATGGTGTAAGGGAGAACTTTGTAGAGTGGGGTTGGTGGTCGGACTCGGTGATCCCAAGGGTCTTTTCCAACCTGAAGGATTCTGTGATTCTATAAAGGAAGCGATTATTACCCTCTACTCAGCACTCATTAGATCCTACCCAGAACATTGTGTACAGTTGTCGCAATGCATCATAACCATTATATTAGAAGAATAACATTATGTATGATTAATGATATCATGTTATGGATATCAATAAATGGGAAAGAGTTTGGGTTGGGGGGCAGGGCTTGAGTACTTGATCTATGAGGAGAGGTTGAGGAGGTGAAGCTTGTTCAGCTTGAGGGAGAGAAGGCTTTCGAGAGGACCGACAGCAGTTGCCAGTATCCATGTGGAAATCACTAAGATGGAGGCAGGCTCTTCACTGCTCCAACAAAGTTTCAGTTTAGACAGGATCATCAGTGCCTTCTATATTTAGTTGCTCTTGTCTTTAGCTAAACTACTTTCAGCTGTTTTCTACAGCATTTAGCCACAGCTATCAATGTTCATTGAACAACATGTGCTCAGACTTCTCAGAAGGGAAGGAAATTAAGGAAACAATACAGTCTTCTGTTTTGATTTTATTTATATATCAGTTCATCAAGGATCTGATTAAAGCAAACAGTAGTCAGAAGTAGCTTGGTTTAAAATTTATTTCCTAAAGCAATTATGTAGAAACAGGGTGGATGTTGACAGTTCCATGGAAGAAGTTGTATAAGTCAAGTCATGTTAAATATCTGTACTGCAAGATACACAGCTACAAGTAGCAGGGATCAATATTTAAGGATAAATAAATTATAGACTAAAGTCTCTTATGCTCTTGATAACATTCCAATAATTTACTGAAGATGTAAGGTTAAGTATACTTTAGCTTTCCCCAGAAGGCAGCCAAGTTTATCAGTGCAGTGAGTGTTGTTTTGTCTGAACTGGAAATGGCAAAAGAGAGAAGGGTGTACAACTACTCACATGGTATGTCATGATAGGATACCAAAGCTATATTTTACACAAATCTTCATAACAGCTCCTTGTCAATTAAAGAGTCAGTCCTAAGACATAAGTTTCTTGGTCTGCCTTTTCTTTCTTAGTCTTTGGTAAATTCTGTCATTGGTACCCAGCAAATTTAATAGTTGCTCTCAAAAGGAGCAGTAGTCTCGGCTTTCTGTAGGACACTATTCTTTGCTGAGCAGAAAAAATGTGTTTGTCATCTGATAGTCTTTTGTTTAGAGCTCACCTCACTGGGTGGAGGAATTCATTGCTCACATGTTGCCAATAACTCTCCCTCCTGCCTCCCCCCCCCCAAAAATAAAAAAAAAAGTTGGGTCCTCATTTAGAGTTAAGACTAGGACTGCAGAAAGATTCTTTTCTATGGTTTGTTACAGGGGCCTGGGAGTTCATTTATGAATCAAATGGTGGAAGTATTGTGCTGTAAAATGTAGCAAAGTTCATGTATACAGTTCTTATCAGGGTTTTAACAAGACAGCATTCCTAAATAAAGATATTCATGAAAGATGAGTCAGCTTTCAGAGCTAATTAAAGTTATAAATGTGGATACATAGATAATCATAAATGCATTTGTTGATTACAAGCCCAGAGCAGTGTTAATTTGCCTGCAAGTAGATTTCAAAGACCAGTGAACAAAATTAGGTTGCAATTCAGTTTGTGTTCCATACCTCCAAGATTAGACCACTAGCAATATAGAACATGAACAAGATGTGAGATCCTTTTAGCAGCCAAATAGAGCCTTATAAACTCAGCCAAATAAAGACTTATGATAATTTTAATGAACATGTGACTCTCTACTTACTGTGTGAATTCATATTTGAATCAGTGTTATCTACCTGTTTTTAATTTATAGCATAATAACCAGAAAATCACATCTTATGATCTGTGTACAGTATTTTCCTACATCTTTGTTGCTCTTATGAGCTTAATTCCATACAATATTTTGTATAAACAAGAATTATGCTATACAGATGATTAGTGCTTTTATTACTCTGTATTTATTTGTCATGAAGAGTACGCTATTGTCATTAACTTTTCAGTACTCCAAGAAAACATATACTGCTCACAAACTGAAAAAAAATAATTATGAAGATGTGGTCACAGTTACTCTAAAGTACTTATCAATTTAGTGTACTCTATTTTAGTAAACTTCAGTCCTCAAATGAGTTTTTACCTAAGTAACATCAAAAACTCTTGAGTCGTGCCAATGAGAGCTCATAGTGGTTAAGCTTTTCATAGCCAAGCTGAACAAACTACAGAACTGAAGTATTGATTGCCTCTGAGTTGCACTAATTCCTATAGTGTAATCAATTTATTGTGGGTACCAAGCAGAACAGACCTACACCAACCACAGGAAGTGGGGAGGGAAGAGACATTCTCTGACAGCACTGTTTTTCTACCCTATATTATACTTATCTCTCTATAGTTAGGAATGAAAGTCTTGCGTTCTGTAATTTAAAAAACTTTCCTCTACTGGCTAAACAGAAAACTAAGTTTGTTCTTGGTTGCTGCAGAAGAGGAACTTTTAAATTCTTCATCTCCAAATCTTAAATCTAACCTAACAAAATTCTTATTTTTAAAATTTTGTCATGTTATATAAATATTGTAATATTTATATATTCTGTTATATATATATTATACCTACAGTTAGAACTGAAAATTGTATACTGCCTTGTTATTTGATCAGTTGAATCTGTAACTTTGTCTTGCTTTTTTGAAAGGTTAACCTATCTATTTATTTAATTGTAATTCTCATTTAGTGCAAAACCTAAATCTTCTAAGTCCTAGTTGGCACAGTCTGGGGTAAGGAGGGTTATGATAAGGCATCAATGCTGTGAGATCTTTCTTTGGAGGACTATGACACGCCTGGTGATATTCCTCAACCCTGGTGTTTGCTTGGGGCCATTTTTGTATATTTTCCTATCGCAGCTTTCCGCCTTCTCCCTGCTTCCCAGGAAGAGTTTGGGAGCCACATGCTGCCATACCACAGCCCCATTACCCAGAGGGGTTGTTTGTCCTGCAGAGACTATGTAGGGATGCCAGCCCCCTGCCCCCCAGGTGCTCCCAGAGCAAAGCTAATGCAGGGATGCCACAGGCATGTGGCCACCAGGCTATTGCTGACACAGCTGAAATCAGCTCCCAAGTCAGGGCCAGACAGATTCTGAGACCCAGTGCTGCTAGCTCTCTGCCAATCCTCTGGCTTTTTAGCAGGAATGGAAAAACAATTTTCTGGGCTACGCAAGTACTTCAGCGTTAATAGCAGTGGGCTACCGAGACTTATTTCTTTTACCACTGGAAATGTTTTGCAATTTTAATTTTTTTTTTTTTTATAACAGAAGTAATTAACTTGTTTCTTAACATTTTCTGTCATCTAGAACCAACACTATTAAGAATGTGATTTCTTGTCTCAGCATGATACATCATACTATTACGTGTTTCTATAGGAAATACTCTTGGCAGTAGCTTGGAGTACTTCTTTTTGTACTTTCCAATCAAGGGTTATAAAAGTGTTCTCAAACACGTCAGTCAGTCTACCCGGCACAATGCTTTTTGAAAGTAGATTCAGCCCATCAGGAGTATCCAGTTACTGAATGACATGTCTTTCAGTGTTTAAGCCCAGAATGTAATTCTGTTTTGTGCATGCGCTGACAGTTGCTTGTAGACTTCTAGTGTGATTTTTCCACCAGCTATACAGTACTGGCCACAGTGTTCATGGAAAAAGTTTGAGCTTTCTATTACTGTAATACAAGGAATTAAGACAAGTTCAGGAATTCATTGTATCAGCTCTGTAGATGTGTTGGTTGGCTGACTCATACCAAAGATCTGTGTAGTCTTGCTTGTTGTCCTCTTATGCAACTGAATGCATAAACAGACAGCAAGGGGACTAGGGATAGGATCAACACATGCGGCACATTACTCCTTCACGTTTTCCTAGACTCCTAAACTACTTTCAGGAGTTTTTCTATGTCTGGCAAAGCTTTGTCTGTTCAATCTAGTTTCTTTCTAGTTTCTTCTTGAACACTTGTAAACTTCTTCCATTCACTGTGTCCTCTGCAGGGAGTTTCATAGGTCTACTATACACTGTGTGAAATTACATTGAATAGAAAACACTTGCTCACTCTATTTCAGTAAGTAGATAAGCTACCTAAAAACAGTCACCAGAGAATAAGCTTGAGACAAACAACTCCAAGTTTCAAACATTTCTTGAAGAACTAAAAAGAATATGCTGGTAAGGATTGGACTATAGTCTAAAATATACAAATGAGAAATCTTTCACAGAACTTGTTGGCTATATTCAGCATGTTGGAGCAGGAAAGCTTTCCCCAAAATGTAGTATGTGAACTACTTCTTTTTCCTATCCTTCAATCATCAGATGTCTACTTTCTTATGTGTATTGTGTATCAGTTGACCCTGACACTATACATTTTCACTAAATATTAATGAATTATTTTGTTCATAATATTTTCCATTTATTAGCATGAAATACAAAAATAGGCAGCTTTTGGCTTGCTGCCACTTTGTTTTCCACATACAACTGCCTCTTTGCTTCTCTTACTCAAATATTTGATGAAAGGTGGCGTTGTGTTACTGATTTAATGGTTCACTGATCCTACTATAACTTAAATT
Organism: Rynchops niger; assembly: GCA_013400035.1. Classification (NCBI taxonomy): domain Eukaryota; kingdom Metazoa; phylum Chordata; class Aves; order Charadriiformes; family Laridae; genus Rynchops; species Rynchops niger. The sequence goes on from VXBH01004946.1 coordinate 261,415, forward strand.
AGATAATCCCTCATCTGAATCTGCAGAATAGGAAGTAATTTAAAACAAAAGCTGCAGGCAGTTGATGTTCTCTCCTGTTTTAGACTTTCTTGCCTAAGCAATCAGTGAGCCCAGAAGAAAAATGCACAGTAGATTCATTTTTGAAAACTGACACCAAGATGATAATTATCATAAACCTGCAATTTTCATGGCTTAAATCAGCAATTAAAGCAAGATTTTTTTATCTTAGTTTAAGAACAAGGTAATAAATATTCAAAGAAAACAGTGTTTCCATTTTCTTTGAAATGTTTGCACATCTTTTAAAAATCTTGTTTATCCCTTTTACTACTAGAAATTACAGGTAAAAGTGGGTGGCGGGTACAACAGTGATAATGTTCTTGTAAGACCAACCTTTGATAATGCTTCTGTCTAGAATTCCAGTGGTGAAGTAATAGATCCTACTTACTAGCATAGGATTTCACCAACTTCTTATCAACCAAATAAGTTTGCTTGTCAGACTCTTCAAAACAAACTATTTATTCTAATTGAGTGCATTATTCTGAAATTAATATATTTGGATCATAACATTCCTTTTAGATGGTAAAAATCCATCTTCATAAGTGTCTCAATATGACATGGTAAGTAGGCACATGGTAAGTTAACCAAAATAGTTCCACATAACTGAAGTTAAGAGTTTAAGCAGTCTTTCTCATCTGGCAATCTAAAATCTTAGAACTACTGCATTTTAGTACAGTCCCTTGTCTACAAGATCCTGTTTAAAGGATTATTGCCTTCTCTGGATGGCCTTCAGACACCTCCTAAAATAAATGTTTTTCTTGTTCTGTAACCAAAACTAAAATGCTTTACAAAAGTAGTTGCGTGCATTCACAATGTAGACAGTGTTTGAAATATCTGTTCTAATGACAAAATCTGCCTTGCCTGTTTTCCAAGGAATCACAGTCATCCTAACCAGTTAAAGCTGATTAAAGAAACCAATACTTGCCTCTATGATTACGCCAAGTAAAATATAAACTTATCTGTATTGTAGTTCTTGATCAGTGAATACCATTGGTCAAAATTCATTCGTGTTCACCTGTTGCAGGCACTTTGTGTGTGCTCGCAATCACAGGTTAATAATTCTTTCAGTTCTGAGAAAGGAGAGCAAAGGACATTTTACTTCTAATTAGTTATCATCCTTCTTGTACTTGAATTGTGAGAGTGGAAGACTGCATGATGTGCTTGTCTCCAAATATAGGACTGTCTGCACCAACTGACAAGTGGCATTATTTTTTAATTTTTATTTTTTTTTAACTAGAGAAATGCAAGGCACAGAACTTATTAAGAAGACATGAACTATAGTAAGTTCAGGTGTATGTGATACTTGGCAGTTTGGTGTTTCTATAACTTTCTTTTAATGATAAAACTTCATCCACAAATTCATAGGCTGAACACTAAATGTTTTTTGTTTGTAATTTTGCAGTTGAATACTTGCAGCAACTGTTTTTCTTTTGAAGGGAGGGAGGGGAACATAAATTCTGAACTATGGGCCATTGGCTTATTTGTCCTGTAGTCTTCTTTGGAACTTGACATACTCTTTCATGTTACACTAAGTAGGATATCTTCTAGGATGTGCCTAAGGATGTGCTTTAAACTGAATTCAAGTTAAGAATTGAAAACAAGAAAGAGCTGTAGCCAACTCAGTGCTGTGTAGGTGGTGAAACAATCTTCAAAAAAATGTGGTGGAACAGCCTGATCAACCATCGGTGCCACTTAGGACTGCAGTAGGGTATTAATGTAAAGTTGGTTTTCAGTTGTTTAAGATATTAATGCCAATTTTTCTTAACAAAGTAATTTATTAAAAAATTAAGTGGCTGCCTCCTTAGGTGAAAGGTCACAAACTGGAGAAAATTGATTTCACAGACTATTCTCTACTAATTTCTGGGTAAAAGTGAATGTTGTATAGTGTGAGAAAAGGAGTTCTGAAGTGTTTCACCATTCTTGTGATATTGTTTCCTATTATATATCTTGAAAGCTATGATTACTGTATTCTCCTTTTTAACCATTTATAGCATGGGTTTGGGGGAGAGGTGTTGTAAATTCTCCGTTCCCTAATAGGAGAATAAATGGAGGGGAGGCACAGACCGCAAATAATATTTCTTAGATTGAGTTTAACTATCTGCTCATACATATTATATTCTTACGACAAATATCAATACAATGCAGTTTTTTATATTTCAAGATACCTTTAGACTATTTGATTCAACTGGGTCCCAATAGTATCTGAAATCCTGCTTTCTAGACAGCTTCGTTTGCATTTTAAAGGAAAATTATGTACATATGGCAAGTTAATTGGCAGTCAGAATGATTTGTAATTTTACGTCTGAGAAAAGAAACAAAAGACAGATGGTATGTCCTTGAAAGGAAATAGATGGTGTTCTCTGAACTGGAAAAATCTCAGTGCAAAGAAAACCGAGTACCTTTCAGTGACAAGTGCTTGTTACTCACTGTATTTGGAGCTGATTTTTTTTTTTTTTTAAACATGTAACTTCCTAAACTGTAACATAGTTAATTTTGATGTCACCAAAAACAATTACTGCAACGCATCTGAACTGAGAATTTGTAACTGAAGAAACAAAAAAATAAGATTTAATTTGAAAGACATAGTAGTTTCCTATGGTGTAACTTTAATTATAAGTGCAAGCTTTATTGGAAATGGTTGATAACACTGTAAATAATACTAACAATATAACTGCTTGTGAAAATGATTCTGTACAAAGCTACTTTAAGCTAAACAATCTTTAAGCAAAAACATAAAGTTCATTTACATCCAAGTGGATGATTTGGACCCTCTCTTCTCCTGTAATCTAACATGCAACTTAATTAGCAGTGGAAAGGATTTATGGTGTGCTTGCTGTTCAACTTTTGTGTTATGAATGGTGTTGGCTGTCTTCAAAACAAGTTGCAAGAGATGTAATATGTTACTTCCACAGACAATTTTTAATTATCTTGAAATCTATAGCAATACCTAATCTTTATTCTGTTGCTATATTGAATATTTACACTTATACTTTTGCTGTTAAAATCTACTGTAAAGTTGTATAAGCTTTGGTTAAATACCGCATTTTTACTTTGAGGTAAATGGGGACTTAAAACATAGGTTGTGTCTTCGAAATAAAAAATAGGCAATAGGGAATCTTATTCCAGTCTCAATGGCTATACTTGTTTTGCCTTCAGAGCAGGGTCTCCTACACGTAGATCTGCTTCAAAGTATGTATCCACACATAACAATTTCTAGGTGGTACAGAGCTGGGATAAAATGGTTTGTCAAATGCATCAAGACCACTGCCTTGAATTAGAACCTCCAATTTCCAAAGCAGGTCATGGTTTCTCACATTTTAAAATATGTGAGTCTTCAAAGTACAGCCTTCTTGCTCTTCAGCAAGCTATGTCCTGTTAAATTAGTCCAACGTAAAGTGGGGCCACAGCAGTAGAGCTTATATGGAAGAATAAAATTTTATCTTGGAAAATGAATGGAGCCTGAAACAGGCAAGTGCTTTGGGAACTCACTGAATATGAAAAATAATACAAATTGTACCTTCTACTTTTCACAATGTTGGTTTAGCATACTGTCTCTGAATGAACAGCAAACTCCCCAGAACTTCAGTGTCCCCGTGTTTCTCTGCAGTCAAAGTAAACTTGCTCTTCAGCTGTGTTCAGAGTAGTGTCCAGTCAATAGGAGTATGATAATCAAATTCTGCATAGTGACCAAAACATTTATATACCAGATGGAACTTTTAATGCTGTTGGCTTTATACATCTGTGCTGTAGGAGATCTCTTACTCCAAACAGTGGATGAATCAAGTCTTCAAATGATAAATGGAGGAGAATTTCAAATAAAAGAAATAATAAAGGCCAGGTTTCTCTAGCACTCTGATGCCCTTCCTGAGTTGTCTGTTCTCAAGTCTCAAGCAAATTTAGCATGTCAAAATTTGGACATGTAGCTTTTATTCCTGGACTTTTTGCTCCCTAACTATAAGAATATTTCTGGGGGCAACTTTTCTGCTTTTTGTCATCTCTTTCTTTTTTTTTCTTTTTCTCTTTTTTCTTTTTTTTTTCCCTTTCCTTGTCTTTTCCTGGCTACATAACCTGCCTAGCAAAAAGTAGTATGAAGTACCAATTTTTCTTTCCAGAGAAGACTAAGTCAGGCCTTTAGTTTCAGGAAATTGGATGAAAAGATAACACACAGAGTCATTTTCCAGATGTTTGCTCTCTTCCCTGTACAGATGTTTGATGTGAACATATGTCATTACTTTCTGGAAGTTCAGTAGTAAAGTAAACTCTGATAAGTTCAGTCTCTGTTACCTGAGAAATAAGTGTGAAAGTACATTCTCATTAACCTCGCATGATCTTTTCTAGGAATCACCTATTTCCCTGGAAGTGTTTGGGTACTCCTTTAATAAAGTACACTAAGTTAGGTACCTTATTAAGAAATAAGCCATTTTTAACAGATGTACTGCTTTTCCAACATTTAAATGATAATTGTTACCTAAGTAGTCTATTTTGCTTTCTAATAGCTCTATAAAACCTTTTTAGCGGTTGATATGCGAAAAACTATTTTGAAACACTTCCTGTACTTGCCTCAAGGGTTTAATTAGCAATTTTAGCTATTCATTCTAACAGTAGTAGCTTGTTACTGATTTTTTCGGGTGTGTGTTTGTTTCTGAATGTCCCTGCATTGCTATCCTTACCCTACCAATTGTTTGCTTCAACTTTGTGACTGTCTTTTAAGATGCTTGTTCCCATTATTGTATTTCGATGACTATACTTTCTAATGGAGAAATATCTAAAATGTAAATAGGAATCTGCTTCAAGGACAAATGGTTGCCTCCCTTGATTCTGTAACTGAATGAACAGCCAGTGCTTCAATGGAACCAGTACCTTTGAATATATTCTACAACAAATAGATCTCATAAATTAAGCCAAAGTGAGTTAGTTAGCACATAAATCTTAAATCAGCTGTAGTTCATTTTGTTATGCTGACAGACATAGAAACATGTACAAATATATCTATACATACATTTCATAAACTTGTTAGTTTTCTTGCCTGTAATCTTGTGTGCAACATTAACAGATTTCAGCAGATTTCTGATATGTAGATTTTAAGTTTTAAAACCAAAAAGGCAGGAATATACTTGTATAGTTAGGGACAGAAAAAGATAAGAATAGATCTGAAACTTCATTTCCTTGATTGCAATGTCACTCGCCAGGTGAAAAGAAAATAATCTGTTACTTAGAAGAAGTTATATTTAGAGAGGGTACAGCTTAAGTTGGAAAGAAAAGTAGAGTAAGTAATGCTAATGTGACAAGGTAGCAGAAAGCCACTCTGTCCATAGTCTGCAGTTTAGAAGTATTGTGAAGTGTGCAAAAATAATTTCTTTTTTATTCAGAGTTTAAAGGAAAGAAAACAAGATTTTTACCAATAAGTAGTTTTGGTTTTTATATCTGCCATGACCCTAAAAAATAAAAACCATGTTTCCAGATTCTGCTTTCAAAACAAGGGGTTTCCAGGTTTTTCCCCTTTCTTCCTATTAGTATAGGTGTGCTAAGCATATAAAAGGAAAAGAAAACTAAACAAACTCATAATCAACCTGTAGAATGTAAGTCCATTTACCTATTTGTGAGAAAAACTCAAATCACTTAGCAGACTATTTTGTTGCTTTTAAGCGTCCAGCTCCTGGAATTATTTTTCCATGGCTTCCTACTGTACAGTATGTGCACAAAAAAAAAGATAAAATTTACATCTGATGTTCTACATTAGAGAAAATCAAGCATATAGTTGTGGCACAAGAGAGGGAAAACACAGCAGTCTGTGAAGTGCTTGTCTGACAAAAGAAGGTTAGTCATTTCAGTGGAGCAGGCAAGTCTTTCAAACATATCCTGCCATGGTTACAGGAGCCACATGAGGAGATCTAAAGACAAATATAGCAGGAGTAATGATGTGAGACTTTATCTTGTTGACATGGAAAGGATATATCTCCATTTGAATAGTTCAGCTAATGGAAACTGTTTCTGTGAGTTCAGATTTTTGCTGAAGTATTTACGTGATGAAAACTTGAGCTTACACGTTGAAACAGCAATCTGTCTCTCATACAAAGCTGAACTTCAAACTGAAACAGCAGCAGTTAATCTTCCAGTGAAATTCAAATTCAAAATAATTGCTATCTTTGCTTGAAAACTGATTCACTTCAGCAGATACAGCAAGGCAGCTGCTGTTAGAATGGTGGAAGAAGAGGTAGTGTAGTTGGCAAAATTATTTGGGAAGGTAGTGCCTCTCACATTCTGCAATATGCATGTATCTATTTGAAAAGGTTTGTCATCCCTTCATAAGGATGCATTTGTACTTCTTTTTGTGTTAGGCCTTAAGCATTGCATTAAGAGCTGATTAGTCAGAGATTCATATAATTTTAAACTTGGTTATGTTGTTGAACCTGCATATCATTAGATAGTTCTTTAAGCCATTTAAAATCTTACTGAAGTAATTTTAGTATCTAAGGAACTTGACCTTTTAAGCTGCTAATGTAGGCTACTTTACCTGAATATTGAAATGAAATGCCTCCACCTAGTAATGTTGTGTTAATTGCATTCTATTTTAATAGAATATCAGGGTCATATCAGGATCTTTAATTTCTCCTTTAATTTTTAATTTCTTTTAATACATTGCTGCTTGACCTCTGCTTGTACTTGTAGTATGCTTTTTAATGATTACTTGTATTTCTTATTGTTTATTATATGCAAGGAATTATTCACTTAGTTTTGTCTTATGAAAATATCTCAGTCTTTAGAAACCTCTTAATTACTATACTCAGAACACTTCGTTTAGGCACTATGTTTTGAAAAACAAGTATTTTTAAATACTGTTTACTTGTTTCTGTGGTATTTTCTCTCCTCTGGTTATTTTTAATATTTCTAGTTCTATTACTCTCTGAAACCAATATTTTTGTGATGTTGACTGTTTAAATTGAAACCCATAAGAGGCTACACTGTGCGTACGAGGCAGAACACGCAGTGTTATGGTTTTTCTTAGTTCAGAACAAAAAGTGATTCAGATTCTTTTGCTCCCTGGAATTTGCAGCAGCAGGTTTAGCAGGGTTCCTTAATCAAGGGCCGAAAGAGGCAAAAAATCCTGGAACACAAAAAGTCCCAAGGTCCACTAATGGGATGTTACTCTTACTTTAGACATCTGTTTCCATATTCCTGACTTCCTTAGTATGATATGCTTATTTGTGTTTTTCATAATAGATGGTAATGCAAGCTCTTTAAATACTTTAGCTATGTAGTACAAGTAGTCAAATGAAATGTCAAATGCAACTGGATTCTGAACTTCAGGCTGGCAAGTGGCAATATACATTACAGTTCCTACTTTAAATAAGGTCTAACCAAGACTATTCTTAGGAAATACCCCACCCTTCTCCTCTCTTAGGAGAAATCTACTTTTTCTTTAAAAGGTTTGATGCCCATTTGGTCTTTTTTTATTGGTTCTTTGCTGGTTTTGAAATGCTGAAGATCATTTCCACAAGGCATTAAGATGAAGAAGATGGTTTGCTGCTACATTACAGTTGTACCTGAAGTTTTTTGGCATAAAATTAAGTATAGTACTTGTATTACCTTTATGATATTTCTGTGTTTTAACTGGGTGATTGACAGAAGTACATGTTATCTGTATAAAACTTTTCTGTCCCTTTTTAGCTCTTGTTTCAGTTTAGTGTTTGGCATTTGTTTTAGTTTAATGAAGTTAATGGTAAGGGGGTTTCATTTTTTATGAGGTTATTGAGATAAAAATATACTCTAAAAAAGGAAATTATGTGTATAGATGATAAAGGGTATTTTATTTTCAATATATCAACTTCATACTGGACTCAAAATCTTTTTAGCCAGCAATTTCATGAGCTCGATCATAAACCGGTTTATCCTTTTCTTATCCCATACAGAGCCCACTACATTATTGTGTGCTACTCTATTATTGTATCATAATCTTTGCTTTAAACACAGTAGTTCAGAGTAGCCCTGGTCACTTTTATATGGTATTATCTATTGCTCTTCTGACGACTAGTCCAACCTAAAGCTTTGCGGTTTTGTCTGTCTGTCTTCTGTGAGTCAGAGGATCATGTATACATTCTACGATAAAAGAAGGTCATTGTAATCCAGTTTAATTTCAGTCCTTTGTTATATTTAAAGATATTGCACGGGAATAGACTAGTGGTATGCACTTTCAGTTGTACTGTTCACCCGCTTTCTCTGAGGAAGAAAAAATCTGCGTAGATTCTGTCATTTTTCTGAGCTTGTCTACATTCATAAAACTTCTTCAAATACTGGAAAACAAAAGAAGGCAGAAATGCCTGTATTTTGCCTTTAGACAGGTTTCTCTGGCACATTTCAAATTGCATGTGGTGACCTACTTCAGGGTCTACTTTTTCCTGGGGACTCTTGTGAGCAGGTCTGTATTTGTAGCTATAAGATGGAAAAATTAAGTCTCTACATCTATAAGAAAAGCAGAGACTTCCAAGTAAATTACAAATCTAAATCGTACCTTTATCGGTTTTCTTTGAAGTACTTTAAAAAAAAAAAAAATCTTGTTAAATATCTTGTTTATTCGATTGGCATTCACAGTAAAAATCTTATTTCAGGTAATGCTTCAAGAGCATTCCTTTAGAAGTAGTTGTCATGCCTTATGACATGAGACATCATCTTGGACAGTATTGTAGCTTGAACACATTTCTTTGACTACAGGCTTTGATTATAGCCAGCTGCTTAAGGCTTTGCTTGAATAAAAATGGGACATATTGCATACATGAGTAAAAGTAGACTTGAGCAAGACTTCAAAGGATCTCTTGTGGGAGGAAGCACAAAGATAAAATGACATCAAAGCACAATTGTATGAATGATAGCTGACAGCAGATCTCATTGAAGTTGTTGCTGTCTCCACTTGCTTGTTGCTGTTGGAAGCTAGCTTTTCAACTATATAAGTGGAGAACTGCTTTGGTTTTCTGTCTGTCTTCCAACTGTCTTGGATGGTTGTGAAGCCAGGTAATACAGAATTATGAATAATGTGTAAGAGTATACTTCCTTTGTTGAGGAATGGAACTTACTTTGCATATTGTAAAACTTCTAAGAGAACTAACAAAGCTTAGCACATCAGATAGTACAGGCAATAAACACTGTCAATACAAAAGCTGAAATGTTGATCAAGGCTCTGTTCTGGCACGCATAACAAGACAGTCCACATCCAAGAGTTTGCAGTGGGCCCTGATAAGCTTTCTCTGAGAAGACTGAGCCATTGAGACACTTCAGAAAAAAATCTTAGTAGCTATAAGAAACAGTCACCTTCTTTGTTGGTCGTCAATATATAACAGTATGATTAGAGTCTTGCTTTATAGCTTTTTAGAAAATACAGTTGTGTAGCTACTCCATCCTCATTTTCACATCTGATCTTTCATGTAAGGCAAGAGCTTGAACAACTGCATTTATTTAAAAAAAAAGAAAAGGGGCAAGGGGGGGGAAAGGAGAGACATCTTGTATGCTGTGGGATTTTAGTTTGTGGGTTTTTACCTATTTATCCAGGAAAAGTCTGGTGAGAGTTATTCTAACAGGCAGATGCTTTGTATGTTAAATTACCTAATAGAGATCATTATATGTCAATGAGTCTGGTTAATCTTTCAGGCTAGTCTAGATATGCCGGTGGAGGATATTACTTATTGATCATTTTCAGCAAATATCTTGACACTTGAGTGAAAGCATTTAGTTTCTCAAAGTCATGTAACAAATTGTGCAAGGTTAATCTTGTAAACAGACACACAATATCTGTAGAATTGTATCATAAATTTCCTGTGTTCTTAATATTTGATGACATTAGATTATTGAAAAGGTTAGCAAAACCAAATCCTTATGCAAATAATTCTGCAGATCATTGTAAAAATAAGCAAAAAACAGAATGAAGAGAAAGGGAAAAAAGCCCTATTTAAAAAAGTTCTGATGTTTTTTCTCCAGAGAATCTGAAACGAAACTCAAAAGCTTAGAAACCAGCCAGGTCTTGTACGGTGTTCAATCAGTTGTCAAAGTTCTTAATCTATTGGGTTTGGTTGGTTGGGGGGGTGTTCTGGGGCATTTGAGGGTTTTTATTGTTTTGTTTTGGGGATTTTTTTGTGTTTTATTTTGGGAGGGGGTTGTTTGTTTTCTTTTTTTTAAGAAAAAGGCTGTTATGGAGATCTGGATTCCTCCTTTCCTTTTGTATAACACCTCATGTAAAAATTTTTTTAAGGATGTTGTTGTGTTGCTCAGTTAATGAAATCTCTTTGAGCAATATGAGCAATGCAGATGCAAATGAAGTCAACAGAAACTTCACCAAGGAAATGTCTACTTTGATAATAGTCAGTTATGATTCTAGTATTAAAAAGCATACTAGTTTCAGTCTGGGCATACAAAATGGACTAGTTTTGCTGTCTTTATTATACTATTTAATACAATTTTTTGTGGTATTTAATGATTCATTGTACAGAAATATCAATAAACAAAGCAATTTATTAAACTGGACTTCACAGAAATTATACAAAGCTATATATCCCACAATAAACAATGGAAAATAAAATACTGAAATTAAATGAGCACTGACACCTCTAAGACTAATTATGCATAAGTACACTGGTAAACAGAATATTGTATCAGACTCGGGTGGGGAAGCGAGCCAAGTTAACCTAATCTTAATTCTGATACTTTCTAAGTGATGAATAAGTCTAAAGTAAGCAATCTGAGTGTGTATTTAAATAGAGAAGTCCATATATTTGCTTGTACTGGTGCACTTTCCACCCCACAATTTTATTTTCTACAATATTGTTGGGTAAATTTATTTCTCTGTTTTTCACTTACCTGTTCTAAGATAAAAGGCCAATATGCAGGACTTCAAATGTTGCTTTCCTTTCCTATCTGGCAAACATCTTAACCGCACCATATGAAATACTTGTACATATATTGACATAAACTTCTGTGTTTGATTTTAAAAACTCATTATTGGTCTGAATGCTACATTTTTCAGATGTTTATTTCTTCTAATTTCCCAAAGATTTCTGCAATTTCATTCAAAAAAATTGCTTTTGTAAGTATAGCAGGCCATATTTTACTGTTAATATGCTTACTTATTAAAACTATGTCATATTTACAAGATTAACATAGAATTGTAATTAACAGCATATTTTATCTTTGACATGGCTATGCTGTGTTTTGATAAATGCCAGACATTCTTGGTAGACTATTAGTGCTATAAACAAAAAGAATAAACGGAATTGCTGGCCAATTGAGTACTCAATATGGAGAGGTCAAAGCAGAATAGCTTAGGACTTTTTCAATGAATGAGTCATTTAAGATTATGATATCTCATTTTCTTGACAAATATTCTAATAAGGGGAGAAAATGACTCAACATTAATCCTTTCTTTTGACAGCGGGTGAGAAATGCGGAAATTATATTAAATTAATCTTCTTACTGGTTTGATACTAGTCTTTCCATTCTTATTACCTGATGTTCCCAGCCCTATGTATTTAGAGATTTTGTTCATGTCAATTTAGCTCATATCAAGAAAAGACTTAGCATTTTTAGTGTACTCATACTTATCCTCCTGCCCTGTAAGACCCTTAATTGTGAGTTAAAATTAAATGATCCTTCAGATGTACTGTATAATGCCTTAATTCCCAGTGTTCATGATTCTCTCGAATCATGATGTGATACTAGATCACAACAGGAAGACATTCTTAGTGAAGTTTGCATCTGTCCTTCCTGATTGGGAAGGCGGTACCACTTCTCACAAACTGATGGGTGTTAACAATTCTCAAAGTAAGGACAAGTTGTATCTGCTCCTACAGCTTTTTGGCTTATTTAGTGGTAACAAAGGTAGCCATAGGTATATGAGTTTCTTGGATAAATTAATATTCTGTCCCCTGAACCATCCTAGCACTTTCAAGAAACTGACAGATTCAACAGAAGAAAAATAATCTCGAAAAGGTCAGAGCCAGTCACTGATCCTCAAGTGTCACATTTTCTGATGATATCAGATACCAAAAATAAATACTAAAATATGTAGAGTAGGTTATTATCAAGAGCACTTTTTCTGTAACTGTCGTGGTTTTGCCAAAACCATGACAGTAACGAATTGTTAAATTATCTTCTATACAGCACTAAATAGCTTTACGTCTCTCCTGAACCCTTAGCTACTTCCCTAGAGAAACGAGTTTCTTCATGTGTCTCTCTAACTGTCAAAGCTCTTGGGACATTTCTAACAAATCGCACAGAATAGTAGTCTCCAAATGTTGAACTGATGTGGAAACTGAAGTTTCATTACAGCCAGGCAGGTAGAAGAACTGAGTTGTTATTGGGAAAGCTAGGGCATGGTCAAACTGGCGTATGTGTCCACAGAAAACCCGGTCTTGGTAATCCCAGAGCTTAGAGAATTACACATTTTGCAGGTCTGAGAATAGATGCTAAGATTGAATGATGACTTGACCAGACTGCCTCTGACACATAACCCCTATTGTCTTCAGTAAGTTTGGAAAATTCACTGCCATATCTTCAAAGCTTCTGTTTTAAAACTGTTCTGTTGCGTTTCAGGGTTGCTTCAATAAGGACTTCTCCTCATAATGCTGTTAGATTGAACTGTTTCCTAGTTCTTGCCTCTTGAAAAAGGCAAAGGTCTTTGAAGGGCCTGTATCTTGAATATTATCTCCCATTCAGGAATCTTGTCATTCATAAAGCAGGCTTAACTGCTTTTATCAAGTCCTCTATCTGCTAATGTCCATTAAAAAAAAAAAAAAAGGCAACAGTATTTAAATATTATTATTATTATGCCCCCAAGCTTTCATATAGGCATATTAAAAAACAGCCCTTTTCCTTTATGGGGGGGAGGTAACACAACTGAGAAAGCAGGATTGATGCATGTTGTTTTGAGGGACTGTTAGGAACAATTGTCTGTCATCCTGGAGCTATGACAGCAGTACCACTAAGGCTTACAAATTTCCCCTTCAATGCATGAGAAATATATCAATTTCTCTACCTGTTGATGAGCAGTCATTTCTTGTGGTTTTCTGTTGAGTGTAAGGATGGCTGCCTGGGGAATTATCAAGCATTAAGTCTGATCTGTTTATTTCTAGACCCTGCATAATATGCTCCATCAATCTAGCTATTCTTGCTTTTCTTAACAGTAGTTTATAACTGGTTTAGGTAGGACAACCTAAACTGATCTGTCTCCATGAATTCTCTAGTAGCTGGAAATTGTATCTATGCTCCTCTTTGAATTTCCAGATCCACCTTTTGGTGGTGGTAAGGGAATATTCTTCATCTACATTAACAAGTAAAGGATAGAGGTGGGGTCTGTTCCATATTGTTCCACATGATTTCATAGGGACTTACCTGTCTTGTATTTCTTACCTTGTCTTTTAGTAGGGCCAGTTTTCTTTCAGTGGCTGTACGCATTTGCATGCAGCGAATATAAAAAAAAATTCCACAGGGAAGTCTTCAGTAAGTAGCTTTGGCATTGCTGTCCAAATAATTTCTAGCTGTCGTGCTGCTTTCTCATCATGTTCTTTGTTGTTGATGGTGATGTGTGTTTTTCCAAAGAGCAATAAATCTAATCCAGAAGTGATGTTCTTCTCTGCATGGTGGAAAAATACCTTTTGGGTATGTTTTCTTTCATTTTTAAGACAGTTGGCACCTCTGAAAATATTTGCTTAAAGACATGAAAGAACTTATTAAACAGTGTGTCACAGAGCAGCAGGTTTCCTAGGGAGGGTTTCCTTTCAACCCTCCCAAATAAGGGGGGCTGGGAGGTGAAGGAGGGGAAAAGCCCTTTAAGTATGAATAGCGTTTGGACAAAATACTGTAATATTCCAGTCCACTTCATTGTGTGCATGCCAAACCTTGAAAAAAAAATTAGTTCTGATTGGATTACCCAGAGTTCTTGTGTATAAGAATACATATGCTGAAATCCAAGTTTGATTTAAGGACTCTCAGTATTAATGTCTTTTGCCTGTATTCAGGACCAGCCCTACTTACCAGCTTTCAATTGAGAAATACTTAAAAATGAGGTAAAAATCTCCCTGGATACTTTATTTCAAATACATTACTTGGAAAACTGATATATTTTTCTCAAAAATGTTTTGTTTTCTTCACAATGATGTTAGAAAATTCAGTCACGTAGACAGTCATATTGAGCGTATATGTTTGATCCAATACTTAGAATTAAATGTTTTTTAGTTTCCAAGTTAATTAGCTGACCATGCTAATTCATAGAAACAATATTTTGAAATTCTAGAGTTTTAGTGTTAACTTTTAGTCTAAGTAAGATATTCTAAATTTATGACACTGGAAACCTGTCCAGAAACATAAATGGATTGGACAGACAGAATTAGGGCATAATAAGGCTAAACAGTCTTAAACTAAGGTAGATGAAGGAAAATAAGTAAATGTTATATTTAAAAAGTGGAAAAAAGATCGTTCTGGGCAGGTTTTACTATACTCCTGTATTTGAATATTTTTTACCCTAACTGACCTTTTCAAAGGTGGTTGTGGGTTATATACTGAGTACAAATTTCTTAAATAGGTGCAGAGGATGGATTTTCTTTACTTTCCTTCCTCTGTAGCAGGAATATCTGAGAACACGTTCTGCCTGCTGCAATTGCCATCAAAATTCACATCGTTTCCAAAGAAGCATGGAATCATATTGTCATAGCTTGGTGATTTAGTACTTGCCAGCTGACTAGAGGTAACTTGAATAGTGCTTCAATTCTAACTGTAGAAGTAAAGGGTATTAGCTTGAAGTGTTTTGTTTTGCAGAATGTTAATTTCCATGAACCAGCTGATGAGTTGTGCTCTCATTGAAAGAGATGGAAGGAGGTCCTGTTCAATATTGACTGCTGAAAGTTCTAAAAATTACCAGCATGGGTATTTCAGGTTTTAATGGGTTTACAATAAAAGCTCTTAAACGTTGAATATTTTTGATGCAGTAACTGTCTGGAGACTACACGTTAGAAACTGGTGTTGATCTTTTACACGTAGATAGTTTCATGCACAGTTATAAAACCACTGTGCTATCATAAGATAGTAGATTGTTAAAGGCCTGTGTGCAGGTATAATTATTATTATTCTTTTTCCTGTGAAAGATACCTAATAACTACTCTTGGTTATCTTCAAAATGCTACTTGCAAAATAAGGCGTTATCATGTAAAGGAACTCTAATGAACCAGCTGTCCAAGAACTAGGCCCAAGTAGTGACGATGTACATACTGAGTGTGTCCTGAAGTATTTGTCAATCCACTGCTACCCAAAGCCATGTGAGTGGGTACAGTGGAGGGTTTTCCAGCACTCAGGGTCGGTACTGTTCTACTTGTCTGTCTCTGCCTCATCTTGGACTTCCGAACTTTCTCTGAAGAAGCAGCAATTGGCCCATGTCAGCCAATACTGATAGTGTGGAGAAAATTGTGAAGAAAGGAAATTCTGGGCCTGCACATTGCATTTGACACTTTAGAAAATGGCCTAGCTTATATTATACAGTTTATTGGCTGAATTCAAGTTTGGAAGTGGGATGAGTCACCCACCAGTGATGCTGTGACCAGTGTTCCTTTTTCCAGGGAAAGAAGTGCCAGCAGAAAATGCACTGACTATTCCACTATTCCCACTTAAATAATCAGCTGTTAAAGTAATACCTGGTGTATAAATAAATGTAAAAAAAAATCTCCCAGACCTATGTTCTTACCAAGAAACAACATGGTAATAGTTTCATGGTGAGTTGCTGTTGCAGTTTAGGCTGGGTTGGCCAATGACAAGGTGATAGATGCTCTCTCCCACCTATCAGTCCAAGAAGAGAGATGAAGAGATTTATGAGTTTAGAAAAACTAAACTACTTTAATGAAATATTAATAATGAAATAAAAAGGAAATAATGAAATAGATACAATATATGTAGATATATACAAAAGCAGGTCATGTTCCCAGGAAGATGTTACCAGCAGGCACTGGGGAAGTTTCAGACTAGACTGAGCGATGAATGGGAACTGGATTCCAGAACACACTGGTCAGGATCAAAGCCAGATGAACTAACAGGGTCCTCCTCAGACATCAGTCATCAAGGAAAGAGCACGCCATTGAAGAAACGAAGCCATTGAAGAAACGAAGCCATTGAAGAAACGAAGCCATTGAAGAAACGAAGCCATTGAAGAAACGAAGCCATTGAAGAAACGAAGCCATTGAAGAAACGAAGCCATTGAAGAAACGAAGCCATTGAAGAAACGAAGCCATTGAAGAAACGAAGCCATTGAAGAAACGAAGCCATTGAAGAAACGAAGCCATTGAAGAAACGAAGCCATTGAAGAAACGAAGCCATTGAAGAAACGAAGCCATTGAAGAAACGAAGCCATTGAAGAAACGAAGCCATTGAAGAAACGAAGCCATTGAAGAAACGAAGCCATTGAAGAAACGAAGCCATTGAAGAAACGAAGCCATTGAAGAAACGAAGCCATTGAAGAAACGAAGCCATTGAAGAAACGAAGCCATTGAAGAAACGAAGCCATTGAAGAAACGAAGCCATTGAAGAAACGAAGCCATTGAAGAAACGAAGCCATTGAAGAAACGAAGCCATTGAAGAAACGAAGCCATTGAAGAAACGAAGCCATTGAAGAAACGAAGCCATTGAAGAAACGAAGCCATTGAAGAAACGAAGCCATTGAAGAAACGAAGCCATTGAAGAAACGAAGCCATTGAAGAAACGAAGCCATTGAAGAAACGAAGCCATTGAAGAAACGAAGCCATTGAAGAAACGAAGCCATTGAAGAAACGAAGCCATTGAAGAAACGAAGCCATTGAAGAAACGAAGCCATTGAAGCAGAGATGACTTTCTGTTCAGTGAGAGGCTCTTGCTCGTACTTGTTGCTGTGGCAACCAGAGTCAGCTGACTTGTTTGTTTACCCTGTGGAGGGGTCGCAACTGAGGGGAGAAGTGGACAGGTTGGGTGACCCAAACTGACCAACAGGATATTCCATCCCATCTGCCTTGCTCAGCATAAAAGCTGAGGGATCAAAGGGGTCAGGCTGGTTCTTCTCCAAGGGTATACTGGATAAGAGGATGATGCTACACTCTGAAGTAGATATATCAGTAAAATAACATTAGTTTTCTTCCTTTCACTGTGCCAAGGAGAAATCTAAATTTGTGACTCCCTGCATAATAGTTTTCAATATACTGGAAAAAAACAAAACAAAACAAACAGAACAAAACCAAACCAAATATCACAAGGGAGATAATTGTTTTTCTAGAATTTTAAGGCGAGTAAAAACATCCCTTGCAGAGACCCCCTTCATTGGTGCTGGACAGCAACCTCTGCTGCTAGAATAAAGTCCGTCTCCCTGGCCATGTCTTGGACCTGTTCTATTTTTATGTTATGTTCATTTTCTGCCATCTCTACAACCTTGTGGATGCTGAAAGATCATGAAGAGATTTTAGAGAATACCTGCTTGCCTACTCCCTTTAGTATCTGATCATAGAGCCAATGCCTACAAATTCTTTTTGGAGCTGCTGATAACATCTGCCTCCACAGCTTCCTGCAGTAACGCTTTCCAAAAATTCACTACTTACTATATAAAGAAAAACTTTCTTGTATCTGTTTTAAATTAATTCCTTCATGCTTCATAGCTTTCTAAAAATATATTGGCTTTTACAAAACAAAGTATTAAATACTGAGTTTTAAATCCATCTAACTGTTTGGGAACCTTGAGAAAGAGAAAGATTAAGTAGCTCATGGTGCCATAAAACAAAATATTAGTTGCACTAGTTATAGTTTTGGTTAATATTATTTGGTTTATAAATCAGCGTTCTGATTTGCTGTCAGGGTTCTAAAAAAAACCCAACAACTACTGTTTCCAATAGGTTCCTATTTGAAAGAAATTAAACAGAGTATACTGAAGTAATTTTTGAGTGATATGTTAATAAATCCTGGCATATATATTAATGTTGTCCATGGCTACTTTACCCTGGTACAATAATGCAAGAGCCTCTGCCCTAGTGAAGTGAAGGTTCATATTCTGTTGACATGTTCCATACCTGAGGTAATTTGTTTATAATGGCTGTAATGCTAAAAGGAAATATGTAAAATGTTCATGCAATAAATTGTGCTTCAATATACTGACAGGCTTGCAAGTGTTCAAGATGTATACACTACAGTATAATGTTTGTTTTTTTTTTCAGATCTGAAAGAT
Source organism: Rynchops niger (assembly GCA_013400035.1). Classification (NCBI taxonomy): domain Eukaryota; kingdom Metazoa; phylum Chordata; class Aves; order Charadriiformes; family Laridae; genus Rynchops; species Rynchops niger. The sequence continues at coordinate 279,674 of VXBH01004946.1, forward strand.
GAACTATGTTTTCACCATCTAGACAAGGCCAAACATGCAGCCAATCTTAACAAATAATGGACAGATAAATTATTTCCCACTCATTAAGCAGTTTAAGGTAATATGGTACTTTAAATGGTATTTTAAAAATTATTGGTACTTTTTAAGGTAAATTAAAATAATATCTTGACAAGAGTCTCTTGTAGATGTGCCCCCTCACAGACTGTAATTACTTAATATCAGAGCCAAAACATCCTTATCAGTAGAATGGCCGACGCGTTCATTTACATTATCATATTTTAGGATGTACTGACTCATTTGTTGGTGTGATTGTATGTTGAAGGAATTATTCTAAGTTACAGAAAAATAGCACTAATCACTACAAAGAACAGTCCAGTTGCTTCAAAGTAGAAACCATTGAGATCTGTTTCCCTCCATGGCCAGGGAGTCACGATTCCAAAGAAATAGCAAGCTATCCTTCCTTAGCGTTTTTCTGTAAACTCCAGCAATATGAGCTTGTGTGGTTTGCCAAGTTAGACTCTTAAACAAGTATTGGTTTGTTTTTATTTTGGGTTGTTTTTTTTCTTAGCAAGGGGAGTGGGAACCCAAAAAAACCCCCACAAGGATGAAGATTTGTATGGTGATATCATTAAGAGGATGTTCATTACTGTTAGCGGAGCCAAGAGTTCAGTTCAATAAGGTGGAAGAATAAGGTGGAAAAGAGCAAGACATGATGAAAAAAGGAAGTAATTTTCTTTACAGTAAATCATGGCAATGAAATTTTAAATTCAATAGAGGTTGTGCTAACCTTTTACAGTGAATAACAAATGCTTATTAAAGACACATGAAAATCAGGTATTCAGAACCACAGACAAGCAGAAGCAGACCATCCAAGAACTCCTCAGAGCAAATAATGGAAGTGAGATTCTGAATTGCTGCTCGTGAACTATTGATATTCCGTAATAGAGTGAAAATATTGATGGACAGAAGCCCTAAGTCTCAATTCAAATCACACTTGAATTTAGGAGCTATTTAACATAGATTGAGTAATCTGTTGTCTGTCCGGTTTAGTCATGTTGTACATGCCAATGAAATAAAGCTATCAAATTACTTTCTAAAGGGCTGCAAAAACTCCTGTAAAAGTAGCCAAAATTAATTAATGTCAGAGAAACCAAGCATTTACCTACCTTAGAAATTTAACATTTACCCTCATACTGACACATGATACTGAGATGCTTGAACAGAAATTAACTGCTTGCAGCAAGCATTAAGTGCTAACAGTTCGTTTAGATATCACATATCCTCACAGTCACCTGATAAGGCAAGCACAAGTCACAAGTTTTTGTGGCCTTTTACAGCTGATGATTTATTTTATTTTTATGGCAATGGAATTAAGAGATTACATCAAATTAATCTACACTTGATGAAAGTGAAACGTATAGACATGAACAAAAGAAGATGCAAATGTTAAAATGTTGCTACAGTTGTGTATTGTCATTTTTAGAAATCGTACTCTTCTATGGTAATTCCCTGAAATATGTCATAAAACTGAATAGTTCTAAGCACTAGCTCTACTGCTACTGTGTGAACAACACCCGTGGACTGTTTTAAAACTATGAGCATGATTTCCTGACCTGCTGAAATCAGATCTAGTAGTTTGTTAACTCATGATTTCAGCTGGGATAGAGTTGACTTTCCTACTAGCGGCTGGTGTAGTGCTATGTTTGAGATTTAGGATGAGAAATACTGTTGATAGCACACTGGTGGTTTTGGGGGTTGCTAAGCAGTCAAAGCCTTTTCTGCTCCTCTTACTGGCCAGCCAGTGAGCAGGGAGCAGCTGGGAGAGGACACAGCTGGGACAGCTGACCCCAAATGTCCAAAGGGATGTCCCATACTATATGACATCATGGGGAGGAAGAACAGGGGAGACATTCAGAGTGATGGTGTTTGTCTTCCCAAGTAACTGTGACGCGTGATGGAGCCCTGATTCCCTGGAGATGGCTGAACACCTGCCTGCTGATGGGAAGCAGTGAATGAATTCCTTGTTTAGATTTGCTCATGTGCATGGCTTTTGCTCTACCTGTTCAACTGTCTTTATCTCAACCCATGAGTTTCCTCACTTTTATTTTTCAAATTTTGTCTCTCATCCGAACCAGGTGAGTGAACAAGCAGCTGTGTGGTCCTAGCTGCCAGCTAGGATTAAACCACAACATTAAGTCAATAATCTTTGAGGGTGATGACAAGGAATTTTCATCTCCAAATCTTTTTTAGAAAGAATTTTGTCATGACTGTATGCCATGCCTGTTCTACTGTTCATGTGGGTTAAAAAGACAGGTTTGGAGCTTGCTATGGCTTTAGGAGTTCACAAAGAAAACCAAATTAAAACAAAATAATGCTAGTAGATTGTGATAATCTCAGTGTTGCATCGATTATACTTTGATTCCTATGAAAGTTCTTTAGCTGAAAACTTGTTTAAGAGGGAGAGCAGACATAAACAGTCCAAGGAGAAGGTGTGAAAAGATGATTTAAAGTATCCTCCTCATCTGCCATTTTGTAGCCCAGTGAGGGCAGTATCAGATCCATTATCGGCCCCTGAGGAGCTCCACTCCTGACCAGCTGCCAGTTTGACTTTGAGCCATTAACCACCACCCTCTGAGATTTACAATTCAGCCAGATATGCACCCATCTTGTGGTCCATCTGTCCAGTTCAGGTCTTACCAGGTTGTCAGCGAGGAGGATGTCATGGGAGACTGTGTCAAAAGCCTTGCTAAAATCAATGCAAATGACAATCCTTTGCTCTGAGAAAATTGTTTCCTCATAGAAGGCAACCAGATTGGTCACTGGTACCCTTGATAAATTGATGGTGGCTTTTCCACTGACTTTCTTGTCCTTCATGGGCTTCCACAAGCACCTGTTCTTTCTTAATGCAGAGCATAATTACTCTTTCAGATGTTGACCTCTCAGGGCTTCTCTGTATTATTCTGGTATTTTTTGGCACATATGAAAGGGATTAATAAGATTATTAATTTTTCCATAGAAGGTATCTCAAGTTTCTGAATTCTCTAACTTCATAACAAAATCCTGTTAGAGTTAAAAATTAGTAGAATGTATGAACTGTTCTAACTGTAGTAAAATATATTAACTAGCTGTTTTACTAGGATTATATTTAGTAAATTGACAATTTACATTTTTATGGCTAAATTTTAAGACAAATTTTGGCAATTTTCCTGTTGAAAACTATGGAAAATATAAGAAAATTCTTATAAACAGAATCCGTTTACTATAACATACTTCCAGATACTCACTGCAGCTCAGGAAATATTTAGAGATTTTTGTGAGAAATATGGCTTTTGTACTTCTATTCTCAAAGAATTTATCAGTATTTCATATTTCGTATTTTCCTCTTTCCTTTATTATTATTTCCTTATTTTAGTTTGAGTATAGGATGTATTTGGACATCTTTCTACTTGCTTATGAACAGGGAAAGTTAAATGTCACTGATTTGTCAAATACAGGTGAGTGATGTAACATTATGGTCAGTAACTGTTATGAGCCAGTGGGAACAATAAACTAGCAAGATATATATTTCCATGACATGGAAACAGGAAAATAAAATAAGGAATGAAATGGCTATTAAAATTGTGGAAGCATCGTTCTCTTCCGCTCCAAGTCAAAATGCTTACATTAACAATTTATTTCAACTCATTGTGCCTGAGGGCCCTTTAGTATCCTCTTTCATAGCTCTGGAAACTATCACAAACCTTTACATAACCAGGTTTTGAAATCTATGCATGTATGTTCAGCATCTTAAACATGTGGCTCGACAGGAGAGACCTTGTAAAGTTCTCGGTGATATTTTTTTTTGTTATTGTGCCAGTAAAACATTGATTTGGGACACTTTTTCTGTGCATAATTTTGCATAACCAAGATGTGGTGAAGGGGAAGGAACCTTGATCTGTATACGCCTTGTTTTCTTCGTGTTCTAAATCATAATCTCTTGAATTGAAATTGTCAGCCTCTACCTAAAAGTAGAGTTAAATTTCATCGATCACAATAGCACTAGTAAGTGCTTTGGCAAAGGCTGCAGAACATATACATTTGTATACACTGCCTAGGTGCATCTGTTGGTCTTGACCACCTTTTTTTCTATATGGTATTAACATATATAATGTATTGAACATTTTGCAACTTGTTCATGTTTAAAAATCTAGTATCTTCTGTACTGCTTCCAAGTAATAAATTTAAAAATCTGAAGGTTGTAAATTTCTAGTGTTTTGCTGGGATAGTAGTTCACTGTAGCTCAGACTTTTAGTCTTAGGTGCCCTAAATTTCATAATCATAGAATAATTTAAGTTGGAAAAGACTTTTAAGATTATGGGGTCCAACCATAAACCTAACACTGCCAAGTCCACCACTAAACCATGTCTCCAAGCACCACGTATGCATGTCTTTTAAATGCTTCCAGGGATGGCGACTCAACCATTTCACTGGGCAGCCTGTTCCAAAGCTTGACAACTCTTTCAGCAAAGATATTTTTCCTAATATCCAATCTAAACCTGCCCTGGCACAATTTGACGCAGTTTCCTCTTGTCCTATCGCTTGTTACTTGGGAGAAGAGACCAACGCCCATCTCACTACAACCTCCTCTCAGGTAGTTGTAGGGACCAATAAAGTCTCTCAGCCTCCTTTTCTCCAGGCTAAACAACCCCAGTTCCCACAGTCACTCCTCATAAGACTTGTGCTCTAGACCCTTCACCATCTTTGTTGCTTTTCTAATGAGAAGTACTATAATTCAACTTTCACCATTTAATTAAAATTCTAAAATATTTCTCTATCATTCCTTTCAGTTAGAAAACCTCTAAACACTGCCATGTGAAAAAGTATTTTTTGTTAATAGGCCAAACCAGTTGAAAAAAAAAAAAATAGAATTAATGTCTTTCACATTATAAGATAAAATTCACATTAGCTAATGAAGTAAATAAAGCACTATTCAATTCGGTGGATTTTCCCCAATTGAGACTTCTAAACTGACCTCAAATTCATATGAAATACAAAAATAATGTTATTTTCTAAAGATGCCGATGTAAAAGAGTCAAAGTCGGTCAGGAAATGTTTAGAGTTTTAGAGTTTAGAGGTACCTGGGTTTAGAGGCAGGAAGAATTGATAAGAATTGATAATAACATTGTAAGTGCCTTTTCGTTCAGGACTCTGGTGATTAGCTGCAATATCCTTTTCAAAGGCCATCTTGAATATTTGCATCCTGTTGATCAAATGTGATTTAATGTAAAGCTATACTGTGTTGTGAACAGTGGAAATAGCAGGTATGATTCTGTCAAGAGATGACAAGGCTTTTCATTGTGAGGTTTTCAGTTTAAATGCTAATTCCTGTAGGTATTCCTGTCTGTGTAGTAAGTCCCATGCTAATTCCCATTAATCCATAGCTTGCAGAAGCATAACAAAGTTGAAAGGTGCTTTCAGGATCTTTTAATGTATAAGGTACTCTGCCTAATAGCTTCTTGAGTACTGTCTAAGTGAAAAATCTATCAACATTTTAGTACACTTGAGGTACTTCAGATTTAAGGCTGTGTATTTGAAAGCTGTATGATTTTGCAGCATGTTTTTCTCATGAGCGTAAGCACATCCCTGAGTAAATAAAACCAACGTAAAAAAAGGAGTTTCCTTTCAGTGAGTGCCTATTATCTCTGATGTAGCATGAAACAACTTTGTTCTGGGGTATGAAGTAATGTACATAGCATCATAGAATAAAATCATAGAATAGAATCATAGAATAGTTTGGGGTGGAAGGGACCTTTAAAGTTCATATAGTCCAAGCCCCCTGCAATGAGCAGGTTACTCAACATGGAAGAGCTAAAGGACAAAGAGATTATCTGCTGGACTGAGCTCAGGGCTACGAGCAAGGAAACCACCAGCTAAACAGAAGTCCATGAATATACATACACAGCAGTGCTGTGCTGAACCATGTCCCCAGTCCTCCTCACATACTCAGACAAAACAAGTGAGCAGGAGGGCAGGAGCTGGCAGAGTGATTTTTTTTCTTTATTGTGTCTCTGAAAGCTGTGTCAGACAGAATGCCTCCTTTACTCTTAAAGTGAGGAGAAAAAAAAAAAAGAAAGAAAAAAAAAAAAAAGAGGCATTAGGCTGTCTTGGATTGAGCTGTCCAAATACGGAAGGGAAAATGAAGACCCCCTGTGGGTGACTACAGAGTCCTAGTTCAAAGTTTGTCTCTACATTAATGACGTTTTTGCTCCACCTACTGGTAGGAAGGTTTGGAGCCTTCGGAATTGCCATCAGACACTTGCACCTCCTTGTGCAGCTAGTCCTCTTGTTCCAATTAGAAGATTAAATTTCACCATGCAGGAAGAGAGGGAAAAAATGTCGATACCTGTTTCTAAAATTTGAAAGTAAGAGAGAAATTCTAATTTTAAGGGGGAAAGAAACATCATGGCTCAAAATGTAGTAATAGAGTAGTGTTCCCTGTGGTCAGGGAGGCTGATGCTCATAATTTTGGGGGGTAAAACAAAAAACAAAACCAAAACAAAAATAAACAAAATCACCAAACACTCTACAACCTTATACTTTTTTTTTTAGGTGTTAATTGGTTTATTGTCTAAAATCTGTCTTGCTACAGGAAAGCATAAAACTGTTTTTATTTTAACTTCCTTTCTAGCTTTATTGGCATAAGGGATTTGACAGTAATTCTGAAATGCTGGTTTGATATCAGTGAGCACGTCTCAGTTCTGATGGCTCATTTTGCCACATTTCTTTATTACTGGGTGATGTCAAGAAAAATAGAACTTCTGAGTTTATTTGCACAGCTGTTGTGATTAGTTATGTTTGGTTTTAAGCCAGGGGGTTCTCAAAGGTTTCCTCTGCTGTTTCTGAAGTTGTCATCTCACTGCTTCTGTCTTGTTAGAATGAAATCCAAACACTGATTTGTTGAATGTGTTGTTTCATTCTAGCTCACTGGACTGAAGTCAATGAATAAGCTTCTTTGAGAATTACTGAATCAACAGCTGTAGCTTTCTCTTCTGATTGCAAGCTGAGTTCTTCATGAGGATACTGTGCAGTAATATCATGACAAATATTTTACAAGGTTTATGTGGTGAAGTTCATATCACTGTATAAGTCAGATTGCAGTTTTTCAAAAAAATCACAAGTCCAATAGTAGCCAAGGTTTCAGTGACATTCTGTAGATACTTCTAGTTGTGCTAGGTACGACACTTTCTTTGTTTGGACTGGTGTATTTGAATTCATATTAAACCAGTCCCTATTAATCACACACAAAACACAGAGCAGGTAAGGTTGGTAGGGACGTTAGGAAATTATCTAGACCTCTTACTGAAGTAAGGTCAACTAGAGCACATTGCTCAGGGCTATGTCCGGTTGGGTTTTGAATATCACCAAAGATGGAGACTCGGCAGCCTCTCTGGGCAACCCTTTCCAGTGTTTGGTCACCCTCACCATAAAGAAACTTTTTACACAAAAAAAATTGAGCCCACAACAAGTTGTGGTAGTGCTTCACATACACATATCACAGTGAGCTATAAAGTGAGGTGCTTGTGTATCCTCTGCAGGACTGGATTATTATATCTAAAGTCATAAAAAGGATTAGACTGCCTACCACAGGACTGGAGATAGGATTGATGTGCCTGAGTCTACAAACGGAATCTGAAAACACTATTTGAACCTCTTTTATTCAATGAAGAAATTCTTCCCCCATCCCTCCCCATAGCTGCCTGTCTCTTTGATTCTGTAGGCTCCCTTAGCTGTGTTTCTGAGTCTGTCTACACTTCCACAAGTTTAACAGAAGGATTCTGAACTATTCAGAGGCTAAATAAAGAATCATCCAACCTATTGTCCTCTGGACATAATACAGAAGAAAAGGATAAGTGCTTTTCAGCAATTTTAACAGGAATAGATACCAGCTTTTACAGTCATCAAAGCTCTGGAAATGCCTTCCTGAAACCTGAAAGTGTGTAAATTCCAGAAAACATGTGTTATTCAGATGCTGCTGGAAAAATCAGCTACTTTTAGGTATTGACTGATTACAAACTGACTGATGCTCTATAGTTCCTTTCTACAGTGTTCTTTAAGATATGCATTGCATATATCTAAAAAAAATGTGCTATGTTCTTCCAGTAAAGATTACGAGCTAGTATGAATAATTACATAAATGCCAAATCTGAGGCAACTGGAGAACTTGTGGGGATATTCACCAGAGACTTGCAGCTTTTTGTATTAACTGATATTCTGTTAAATAGCTATGTTACATATGAGTTTACTCTGACTTGGTATCAGTATCAGACACTTTGTGTGGCAAGGCTAAAGCGGGAAATACACACATTACACACATACATACACACACACACATACACATATATACACACAATAGAAAAAACACTCTGCATTTTGAAGTTCAAATCTACTGAACCCAGTTATATAACACAAAGTAATTACTGGGTTGCAGAAGCTAAATATGGTGTATGGCAAAACAAAAAGTGGTGTTTTCTCTATAAAAAAGGGGAGCGGCACCTTCTGACAGTTAAGTAATGGCTTTGATCGGGTGCAACTGAGTGACATAATGCTGCAGAAATTTTTCTCTTTCTCTTCTTTCTTTTGTCTGCTTCCTGTAGGGGTTGTTACGGTCTTCTGTATCCTCTCAGTGGTGACTCCAAGTCCTCTAAGCTGATGGGAATCTCAAAGGGTAAACACAGGTTATCGCTAGTTGTGTTGCACACTTTCTGTTCTGGTGTTGGGCTTAGTGTCAGTCAGCATGTTTGCTATCCATACTTAGCACAAGAAAGAAAAAAAAAAAAGATTTTATCAAGGATGAAAAAGTTTTCCTGGGGATGGACACGACTGTCCCTAAGGTAGAGGTACCTTTGTGTATAACGATGTTTATGAATGCTGGATACATGGGTTTTGTTCTTTTCCTGTTGCCCTAAAATTGGTCATCCCTGCTTTCAAGGTTGCATTCCTTTAATAACATGCAAAACTGAGGGTTTTTTTGTGGTTGATGTTTTATAATTTTGGGGGTCTCTGTAATTGCCTGTATTCTCAAGCCCTCTCTATCATCTTGTGCTTGTACTCTTGGAGGCTACTGCTACATAACAGTGACTATCTTGTCTACCACTAGTTAGGGAATCAAGGGCTTGTAAGAAACAGGCTGTTGTCTTATATTTTTTATGAAAGGCCATCTGTTATGATGTAAGGTTTTTATCCACACACTTAGAAATAGACTCATGAAACAATCAGCCTTTTCAGAATATCAGAATCTTAACTTCGCAATTAAGACAATTTGATCTGGCAATAACATCAGTAGTGTTAATAGAGCTCAGGAGATTCTATGAAACTGATTAAAATTACAGTAATAGATTTCTATTCTTTTGACCACTGGAATGAATTATGAACATGCGTCTTAGCACTATTATAGCTGTTCCATCAAGGTGATGAAACTTTCTTAGTAGAGAGATCCACCGTGCTATTAAAAATATGTCAGTGAAAAGACTTGAGTAGTCTTACAGCTACATTTATTATTTTTTTTTTAGCTGAAGAATGGATCATTTGGACAACTAAAAATATTATGTATTTGAAAATGAGACACAAGCATATAAAAATAATTAAAGGCTTAATTAACTTTGACTAATTGTCGCTATTTGTGGTCAGGTGAATGATTTCAGGAAGAGAGTTTTAACAAGATAACATCAAAAATGCCAAGACTGAATATCGTAGGCTGGCATTAGATAGGAGAGCAGTACTGACGTTGTAATGCACATAGTTAACATTTTGGTTTTCTGAAGACTGATCAGTAAAATGACATTTTTAAAATCTATGAACAGCAGTAGTTAAGGAAAGTGAAAAAGTAGGGCTCTGGAATGTAAAAGAAGAGAGAAAAGAGCAAAGCAGTGATCCAGCCAGAACCTTAAAGAAGAAGTTTAAAACTGGTAATGCAGGAATAGAACAGAATTTATATATAAACATACAGAATTTTTAAACTCTTGTGCTATGGATAGACGTATGGATAGAGCACACGGTAGGTTTAGGGAGTGTGTGGAGGAGTGTAGATCAAGAAACGGAATGAAGGAAGCCAATACTCCTACAAGGTATTTGATGTTCAGATTTGCATTCTTGTTATGAAGTTCTTTAATCCCAATGCCCTTATCATATCATGGATTTATATTCTATGTTCCAGTGGAATACTATCAAGCATAAGAAACCGTGCTTTTTAAAACCTGTACTTACTGAAATGAATTCTTATAAGAATTATATCATAAACTTATAATCGTATAAGAATTGCAAATTTCATAGTTAAGAATATTTTAAGTGGGTAGAAATCCTTCTATCTGTTCCCAAGATCTGTAATAATTTTAAAAAAATATTTAAAAAAAATACTCTGCTCATGACTGATGTCTCTTATTCATAGAGAATAAGGTTAATTTGTCTTCATTTTATTTCTTCCTGAAAAAAATGCCTTACAATTGTTTTCTTCATTTTAGCAAAAACTAGAAATACAGCTTTAGCATAGATTTTTGTTCTTCTCTTTCAAGTTAGAAGCAGCTAATTTTCCCGGTTTACCCATTTTTTTGCTGGACTGAGGTATTTTTCTAAAGATGTACCAAAATAACCAATCTGTGGGTAATAAATTGCCTTAGACTAGTCTTAACCACCTTACCCTGATGTAAAATTCTATTGAAGTTAAAGAAACTGTACTGGCAGAAAGAAGAAGTGCATCTTGTTCACACTGTGTACCCTTGGCCAAGAATTTTATCTCTTCAAGTAAGTCTGGGGGAGGAGGAAGGCAAATTCAAACCTTATGAAGTGGCATGTGTTAATCTTCTCCAGCTAAAAAATGTATTATGTTTTGATTGGCATGTACCTCAGAGCTTACAACTTCTTTCTGCAGATGCTCTTTTAAAAACCAATTAACTTTCAGTGTAATCAGGTATTTAACTTATCAGCTATGCAGTGAAGAATGCTGGGGGTGATAGCAATGACAAACAGGCTTACCAACTAATCAGCTGTCTAATTAATTTTAAATTCTTTCACGTTTACTAAAAATTACGCATAATATCAACTGTTTAAGTCTTGGTGATAAATATACCTGTGGAAAAACCTTTGGGAAGGTTTGTCTTGAAATACGTTCAAAAGGCAGCTGAAAGATGCAAAGATGCTGTGGGAAAAATATTTTGGTCTCTTTCTTATACAACCTTCCTCAGAGGTTAATAGAAAAATCTAGGAAGGGAAAATGATTTAACTAGGGTTCATTAACAAACAACCTTTTCAATGATGTCAGAAGAACTGGCGTTCCAAGAGAGACCTGGACCTGTAATCAGGGAATATTTAATTTTCTGATAATTCCAGAGCAGATTAATTCTTGTCTCCAGCTATTTAAGAACATGATAGCTTTTTGCTCATTTCTTCCCAGGGAGGCAACTATTGGGCATAACTGTCAGGGTTTGGGTATCAGGGGCTACAAAGTGCCCTATGTGTGAGGAAGTCAGGAACTACCCTGTACCAGTCAAGCCAGGTCCAGCTACTTGGAAGCAGGTAGAAAAAGCCCAGTGTGTACCAAAACTTCAGTCTGAGGAGCACACAGCACTGCTGCTCAGACATCATTGAGAAAGGGCAGTAGCTGTGGGGAATAAG